>JFBX01000659.1:81963-96083 GCA_001563135.1 Colletotrichum simmondsii | reverse complement strand
CCCCCCCCCCCAACGATCAGGAGAAGTCATGGGTGCTCACTGCTTCGCAGCACAAGTGATCTTGGCCTTGCATTACTCGCCACGTTTCTTGGGTCCCAGGCGCTTGGGATTGAGCTAGCGGCAGGTTGCCGTTGGCGTATTTGGACCGAAAGTCTGAGTTTATGAGAAGCCGTCATCAGCAGCCAGTAGAGCAGAATGTGGCCGAGGGAGTTGAGATACTCGGCTCAACTTTGGTGTTTTCTTGGCGGCGCCGGGTGGCTTGCAGTGCCAACGCGGGAATCGCGGAATGGCCAGGCTTGGCTGTCTGATGGTCTCTTGGATAATCGCCGAAGGAGGGCAGTATTCTATGAGTGTGTGCTGCTATTCTTCTTGGCTTACGCTGGCTGAAGCTTGTGTTGTCTCCTTCTGAGCCTCTTAACTTTCACCTCTGCTTTGGTATCTTGAGATGCCTTAAATGACAGTGACTAATCTCAGGGATAGAGTTCTGTTCACTCATATGGCGAGTCAAGGAAACAGTGAAACTGCGCGGGAGCAGCCCTCATGTCAATTACGCTGGAGATTAAGCGGAACGACTCCGGCGTCTCATGCGCCGAAGGCTGCTGGCCTGTGCCTATTTTCTTTTTCGCCTCCTGCGCATGTAGGGAACGGCTGCAGAAAGAAATGGGCCCCTCTCTCGAGATAAACTCGACCCAGGGCCGGGATGTGGTGACAACAGACTTTAGCATAACAGAACACATTGCCATTCACATGCGAACCTCTCATAGGCAGAATTTCAGGAGGAAGCTCGAACGCGCTTGACATGGGGGCTGTAATTTGCGGCGCGGTCGCCCGCGCGCGCAAGATTCAAGAGCCGACCGGATTCAGTTCAGCATTGCATGAGCCAGTTGGGTTATCTCTTCGGTGATATGTCATTATGGACGGTAGTTCTCAATATGAGATATACACTACCGAGAACAAGTGTTGAAAACAACTGACCGGCACAGTCTGAGAGAGAGACACTGAGCCGGCCCCCCGGATAGGCGTGTCCAGATACGGGACTCGGCAATCCGACGACGGACGTTGACGGCCATGTGCAGCGCCAAGGGCCATCATCGACAACAAAGTCCACTTGCCTACGCAGTAGACATTTGAAGCGAGAAGCGCACGCGTCAAGGACGTGCGATAAGGCGGGCTTGGCTGTCAGTCAGTCGCATAAGTCACTGTCCTCCTTCTCGAACTCGAAAGTAGCTCCGCCTGCAAACTGCACAAACAAGTCTCGCGGCCCACGGGGGAAACGGGGAACGTGTGGACTCGTTCGAGTCGAGTCGAGGAGAAGAAGGGAAAACAAGCGTTTGCCCAGACCAGCCTCCACGCGGTGGTTGAAATTGTGTCCTGAGTGACTGAGGGAGAGGGCGTATCCGTACGTGAAGCCAATTCCCCAGGCGAAATTACCATTGGTGGATTATTAGAAGTTGGGGGTTTCTCCGCAGGTTCAGACGCCCCCCCTTCTCCATGGGCTAGCCGGCTGGCTAGCTTTCTCCTTTGGCCCTTTCGCGGAGACAAGACTCGAGCAAGGATTGTTGAAAAGGTTGGGGGTCTCTGGGGAAGAGAGGCGGACACGGCGGGCCACACGCGGCGCGGCGCCAAGAGATTCGTTCTGTCGCCGCATTCCTTGGGTTGTCTTGTCTTTGGACGACATAGTTGATGAGAGGGGGGATTGATACAGAGAGGCTTTGAAAAGCGTCGGAACAGAGCATTTGGAGATATCACATTTGACAGTGTCTTCGGCCCTTTACCTGGCGGTTATGACAGACTCAAAGCAAGGGAACTTAACCTACATGTACCTACGGATAATCATATGCAACAAGACAGAAGCGAGGCTCTAAACTAGGTATCTCTCAGCATTCGGTGTGCAGAAAACCAAACCCATCCAACCATGCCATCCAAACTCCCCCATCTCATTCTCCACTCCCCCGGAACCAGCGCTAGGCCTGGGGGCCTCGACAATTATGGGGAAAGATGCCGGGTGCCAGCCCGAATCCCTCTCCTCCTTTCTCCGTTGGTTGCTCTTCTTCCTCGCCATCTGATTCGAGTGTAGCGGCAGCCAGCCGTCTTCGTTCGAAGCCCAGCATCTTTTGGGCGGATAGTCAGACCGGGGAATGAGGGGGACCGGGGGTGTGAGATGAGGGGATTTGGGGGAAAGGATTGGGGGAAATCTAAACTCTTGCGGGGATCCCTATCTGAACGGCTTAGGTTACTTTTGTGAGAGAAAGAGACCGGGTATAGCGTGGTATGGTGTGCGCCTCTTGAGATAAAGGTTTTAAAGACAACCTCCCATCTCCCCTTCTTCCTGAATCGAACGACTCTCCCTCTCTCTTCCCTCCTTGGCTCTTCACCTCTCTGCCGGAGTTGCTTCAATCAGTTTCTCTTCTCTAGGTCGATAACACCCTCCTCTTACCACACAGGGCGTCGTTATCTTTCTCTAGCAACTTCACCAACAACAGAGTCCGCCAAGATGGGTCTTCCGTCCGGCAAAAGAGTGTACAACTGGTACATCTCCCTGATGGCGGCCATGTGCATGGTCCTCTACGGGTACGATGCCTCCGTCTTCAACTCCCTCCAGGGCTCAAAGAACTGGCTCGCCTGGGTCGACGTCGACCTCAAGAAGGATACCCAGCTCATCGGCCTCGTCAACACCGCCTACACCATCGGCGCCATCGTTGCCGGTTTCTTCATCGGTGGTCCCACTGTAAGCACACCTTCTCATGTCATCAAATGTAGTATCAGCTAGAGCCAGGACTAATACAACCTCTCATCACAGGCCGATTACCTCGGACGTCGCTGGGGCATGGCCATCGGCTGCTTCGTCACCATCATCGCGACCCTCATGCAGACCTTCACCCCCCACCACAAGCTTGGCGTCTTCATCGCCGGTCGTGTCGTGATCGGTATCGGCCAGGGTATGGCTCTCACCGCCGGCCCCGTCTACATCGGCGAGGTCGCCCCCTCTGAGATTCGTGGCCACATCATGGCCTGCTGGCAAATGTTCTACTCTGTCGGCTCCTTCATCGCCTACTGGATCAACGTATGTTCCTCTACCTTCATTCTCCCGCACAGAGAAAACCCCCTAACACAATCTCATAGTACGCCTGCTCCAAGCGCCGCGAACAGCTCGGCGAATGGGACTGGAAGATGGTCGTCATCTTCCAGATGCTCGTCCCCATCCTCATCATCATCGCCCTCCCCTTCCAACCCGAGTCTCCGCGCTGGCACATCCAGAAGAACGGCAACGTCGAGGCCGCCCGCGCCGCCCTCATGCGCATCCGCGACACCGAGGAAGAAGTCGAGCAGGAACTCCTCCAGATCCGCGAAGCCATCGAGTACGAAAAGGAGGCCATCAGCAGCTCCTACACCGCCCTCTTCAAGGACCCCTCTATCCGCAAGCGCCTCTACCTCGCCTTCGCTCTCAACGTCGGACAGCAGCTCACCGGCCAGGGTACCCTCAACTCCTACTCCACTTCGATTTACAAGAAGGTCTGGCCGTCTACCGATACGATTAACCTCATCAACGCGCTCAACGCCACCATGGGTATCTTCTTCACGCTCAATGCCATGTGGACGGCTGATCGCTTCGGTCGTCGGTGGTTGTTCCTCGTCGGTGCGGCTGGTATGGCCGTGTGCATGCTCATCGTCCCCATCGTCGGCATGAAGACTCCCACGGCAGCAGACGGAACAAAGAGCGAGCCCGTCGGTATCTCCATTGTGTTTTTGCTGTTCCTCTGTAAGTTCTTCTCTCAACATTCTCCCTCCTCAAGTTACACTCAACTAACATTTCCAAAGTCATCTTCTTCTACAAGCCAACATGGGGCGCAACAACCTGGATGTGGACTGCCGAAATCTTCTCCGTCAACGTCCGCGCCCAGGCCGTCGGCATGTGCTCCCAGATGCAAAACGTCGCAAACACAATCTTCCAGCAATTCTTCCCCACCTTCCTCGCCAACGAGGGCCTCAACTGCCTCTTCTTCTTCATGGCCATGAACATCGTCCTCGGCATCTTTGTCTACTTCCTCATCCCCGAGACCAAGCAGATTCCGCTCGAGGAGATGGACCAGCTGTTCGGCGGCGCCAACCACACCGAGAAGGGCGCGCAGATGTTGGGCGTCGGACCCGAGGAGGGACACCACGGTCACTCTGCGCTTGATAACAAGGACGGTGCTGAGATTCAGCAGTCTGAGAGGAAGGAGGCTGTTTAAGAAATGAGAATGTGTCTGTTGGTAATTGGAGATGGACAGAGGAGTAATGAGTAATGCGGATTGATGTATTATTATCAGAGAACTGAGGATCGGCCTGGAAGAGGCCCAGGTCCCGTCGCATTATACCCCAGATTGCGGAATTGAAGTTGTCATGATGAATAATCTTTGGCTTGACACAATGTGAAATGACTTCATTTATGGTTTGTCTTTTCAGATTGGAATGAGACAGCAGTGAAAACGGACTACAGTTTGTTCTCACTCTGTATTTTAATGGACCTCAAGGCATCATTAGTACATAAACCGAGCTTGGAATTGCTATTTAAACGTTCCTGCTGTGCGAGTGGGCTATAGCACCCTTACCGACCTATTTCCACTCTCTCCTCATTCAAAAGGTCCTCCTAAATGTCAACTCAGCTTGCTCCTCCAAATGTGATCGCATTCGTATACATATGAATGCCCTCTGCGATGGCACCGTGTCTGATTCTCCTAACGTCTTTCGTCATCAGCACACTGTCGATCCGAAGTTGGACTGATACCGCTGCACAAGTAGACTGCAGTATCTTCTCTGATTTGTATCCACACTCTGCTGAATGCAAAAATCCCATTAAACGTCCAAACCAACTTTACTACTCCAAACGTGCTCGCGTTAGTGTAATCTCGTCAGCACGCTCATATTTGAGCGTGAATACGAACAGTAGTAACAGCCTATGTTACTTTCGAGTACTTTTTGAACAATCTTATCGTTGAAAGTGCTTGTGTCCGTTGAGTCTCGGCAGTACATTCATGTTCGTGCTTCAATAAGGATAGTGGTGTCAAGGCGTAATAGTAAACGGTAACTTGCTCAACTTTCCTATCCTTAATAGCTCTCACATTCATTTACTCCCATGAGCACGCTCGTTTCTCAGCACGAATGGGAACAGGAATATCAGTATATAGTAATGAAGAGCTTCTTGACGCTTAGTTCAATGTGAGATAAAAGTGAACAAACGTCGCTGCACTATTCTAAGTATAGGACAGCAGCTGTGGGGTTTTCAAACAACTTTGCTAATAATGGATTCACCGGTAAGGCCTTTGATCTTTATAAGGTAGACTACTTCAAGCTCTTAGCTAACTCCTAGCAATTTTGAGACCTTCCTTTATCAAGCATCACTAGGCGGTAAGATTGCATCGTCTATCAAAGCCATCATCTACCAAAGACTGCTTACCATGGTCGGTCTTTTTGACGTCTTGCGTGACTTCTCCCCCATGGACTCGCCCTCCGTTCTGCATCTTTGGGGTCCATACCGGACGAACCGTGGTATCTCATGGCATCCACGAATGCAATGATCCAAGAAAGAGAACAGATGATGGTTTGAATCTTTAGCTTCTTCACCCCTAGCTACCTTAACCCCCCTCCGTCTTTAATGCTAGATCTGCACATTTGTACCTTTTTAGAAGTGCTTTCACCATTGCCATCTTCCTTTCGTTACTATCCCAAAGCCTTTGTGAGATCGGAAGGGGACATAAGAAAGCGACCAGAGGAATCAAGACAGTACGAAGGCCCAGAAAAGGTGGAGCTAGACAAGAGAGAAAGACAGAGCTTATACCGTTGATAGTAGCGAATACTAGCCAAGGTGGCATTCCGACACGGCTTTCATGGACCTGAGGCAATTGCACGTCACAGGGGTACACAAATTCAGGTAGGTTTGACACAGAACCTTGTTGTAGAGAAGACTCTGATGATGGAGTGCCATCTCTATAATCTAAGAATACAAATGTGCTGCTCCAATCCAGGTATCCATCTCGTTTCCAGAATTCGAGCATTGCGCAATGACTTTATTCATGTGGCTCACATCGGTGGACCCTGCCCCGGTGGACCAGGCATCATCTGCCCGCTCCCATCGCCGACCCATCTGTATTGCATCATCGGTTGCCCTTGAAGCTGCTGCTGCATCATGCTTTGCATCGATACCTGCTGTTGCCCCATGAGGGCCTGAGAATGGGGATGAGGCGGGTAGGATGGATGTTGGGCATGCTGAGGGTGTTGAGGGTGTTGACCAAGCGGCGGCGACGGACCATGGGGTATGGGTGAAGACTGTTGGTGCGGGTGGTAGAGTGGTTGTTGTTGTGGTTGATGTTGTTGTTGCTGCTGCTGCGGTTGATGAGGCGATTGCTGGTGCTGCTGCTGCATTTGTTGCTGGTGTTGTTGAGGCAGCTGTCCTTGCTCTCTCATCTGCCGACGCACTTGAAGCCAGGAAAACAACTCTGATGACAATCCTTCAAATGTAGTCTTGAGCTGTAGCGCAATGTCCCATCGCTGAGAGTATCTTGCAAGTGTTTCCACAACCTGCTGCAAGCATCGCATGCTTCTGTCCAGACTATCCTCGCCACCAGCCGGGCGATGCGGTAGAGGTGGCGGAGGTGCGGTGCCTGGACGAGTGATTGGCGGAATGATTCTTTGCTCCGATATAAGCAGCTCACGCTTGTCGTTAAAGACGACGAAGAATTGCGTTGCCACGAAAAAGACCTTTAGAGCGTCCAGGGAGGAGTAGAACGCCGTGTTGACAGAGCCATGGACGACACTGTGAATTGTATTCATGTAAGCAATGGCATGTTCAAAAATGAGTTTGCGGGTGTAGTCAGTCAGGTGTGGCTGGCGATCGCTAGGCGCAAGACAGTGGATGTAACTGTATCTCAGCTCGAGCTCGAAGAACTCGCGGATGCCCGAGGGGAGGTTATCAGGCAGTGACTCGTGCCACTCTCGCATTTCCAGGCACATCTGCCAAATGAAGGAGGCAGCATCTGAGAGTGGCGCTGCGTCTCCCTGGAATAGTGTCTGATACCATTCGGACTGAAGTCGACGAAGCTGGAACAAGACTAAAGCCGAGTCTGCTGATTGAGGGCCAGTGATCGGCCCAGAAGTCAAGCCAGAGTTGCTGGGGTACTCAACATTGATGGAATCATCTGTGAATGAGAAGGATCGGGCGCGAACCATACTGATCATCCTATCCTTGGTGTCAGCGAGTTGAATCTGACATGTCATCTAGGCTCAACGAGCTTACCGGTCAAGTGCATATACACAGTAAAACATTTTCCTCCGAAGGTCAAGAGCAGCCTTGTCGGGAACCTGGAGCTGCGGCGGGTCTTGATGGAATCCCAAGTCAACCACAGCACGACTCGCGAACCCGATCAGATACCAGCTGTCGAAATGGCCAGGGTCGAGCATCGAGTATTGCGTGAAGAGGATAAGCGACTGGATCTGGCTTGGATATCCAGGCATCAGTGCCTTGTCAGCAAAAGGCAAGGCGCGAGCGACAAAGTCTAGACCGCGGCGAGAGAAGTCATCGTTTTTGTCTCTGCTCTGAGCCGCGTATCCAATAGCGAGAACCATGTACAGTAGCCAAAAGTCGGCATCCTTGAGCCTGTCCTTGACTCTTTCGTCTTGCTGGTAGACATCGTCCAAGACGGTGAGTAAGTGAGTCTCCGAGAAGGACGGGAACAGAGAGTAGATGTTGGCCATGTAATACTGAACAGTGGCGAAGGCCTCTGCTCTGGTTGGGAAACTGTCCTCCGTCGGATCCGGTACCTCGTCGTTAGTCGCGGCAGCCAGCACCAGGCGGGCGAACGTCATGCCGCTCACGGACGGTTCAAAATCGCGAGTTGTTGCGTTGACGGATCTGGCAAACGTCAGCACGCACTTCAAAGTGCGGGGCCAAGAGATGGACGTACAAGAAGCCAAAGTCGGACACGAGTGCGTTGACGTCCGAGTCTTCCCTCTTACGGGCGGCTTTCCGGTGGATCGCAGCTCGAATATTGGCCAGAGAGTCCTTGCGGTCAGCAGGAGCCGCCGTCGCTTCATCGACATCGTGGAGATTGACCGATGCCTTGCGCGACCTCGCAAATGCCAACCGCTTCTCTAGCTTTTCAACTCTAAGCTCCAGGGCTGCTACATAACTGAGTCCCTGTTAACATCACGCATGCCGAGATCTCATGATGAGCGGACCAACCTTCTCTCCTTGCCTCTGGCGAACTGGTCATTGGCCGAGGAGCACTCATTTTCGCGGCCTGCCTTCTCACAGGCAGTACAGGCTGGAAGCTTGCCATCACACTAGAGAAAGTCAAGTACGCATCAGCAAGAGCCCGTTAAATCCATCAAGCTGTGCAGCGGGGGGAAGGATAGCTACCTTGACTTTTGCAGCTCGACCTGTGGGGCACGATTAGCCTCGCATGAACACAAGCAGTCAGCCGCAACCATGACAACTCACATCGCGAGCAGGCCGATACAGGCCGCGATACCCGCAGCAGGGGGTTATCTGAGAAACTAGATCGCGGCATTGGGTGCGATTGGGGATGCGACGGGGAAACGAGGTGCCGTGCCTCGAGGCCGCGCTATCTTGAAGCTTTGAGATCGATGACGAGTCGCAAGGGATCCACGACAGAGGATAGAGCCAGGCGATTGGGTTGATGAAATAGAGGCTTGTAGTTTAGGGGATCGCCAAGTATCTCTAAAAATACGTGCGATTCGTAAAACGCGTAAAACGGGAGGATCCAAGTACGAATGATGTGGTGAACGTTCCGTCGAAAGTGAAGCGAAGCTCAGGCTGAGATCACGTCAAGTTGACTGTAAAGCTGGATCGTCGTTGACGGGGGCGCTGGAGTGTGTCCGGGATCCGGATTACGCTGCAGGGACTGGTGCACGTAAGAGAACAGATCGTCCTAAGCGCGGTATCGCGTGTAGCAGTTGGCGCGTCGGCTGTCGGAAAGTTGAACGTCGAGCCCTGAGCTAGATGCGAGGGTTCAAAATAGTCGCAGCGATGATGCGTACGATCAAAAGGCGGCTCGAGGTGTGCGGCTGTCGGAAGATCAAAACACGAGAGATGCTGATCTGTGGTTCAGAAGTGCAACAGAACAGAGAGCGCAGCGAAGCCACAAGTATCCGTAGAGAGTCAGTACGGATATTCGTAGAGAGAACAAGGTCCGGGGCAAGTGTCCGAGACGAGACGGTGCGCGAGTCGTTCACGGCTTCCCCCTTGCTGTTGCACTACCGCAGTATCCGTGGACCGTTTGGGTGCCTGTCGATGCTGCGTGCTTGCGTGCTTGCGTCGTGCTTTGCGCTGGAGGACGAGGCAAGGGCTGTAAGGCAAGGCAGGCAGGCAGGGAAGGCCAAAGACTACGCAAGGCCAGGGCAGACGAGGCAGGACGAGGCCAGGGCAAAGGAAAGGTCGACCTGGACTGGACTGGACGGTTTGGGGGGTTCGTATTGCGCGGGGATCGTTGGTTGTAGCTTGTAACTTTGGTGCTGCCACCAGGCGCATCCAACGGCGGCGTAATCTGTGGGAGCGAGACTCTGAGACTCCGAGTCTCTGTCTCTGCTAGAGATCGGCAGCACAGTCGTTGACACGGCCTTTCCCCTCTCTTGTGCGACCGACGCCGACTGAAGGGTCGACGTTTACCCCGCCTGGGCTCCGTTTCCTGAACCTGACGAAAGCTGTGGGAGGCGGGCAAGGCGGGCCACGGAATGGGCACTGGAAGTACAGAGTACAAGCCACCCCTGAACCCTGACTGCCCTTTTTTTCTTTGCCTTGCCAGATAAAGCCTGTCCCGTTCCCCTTCTCTTTCCCCTGGGCAGCCACTGGCAGCTGTTTGTCGATGGATATTGGGCTGAGAAAGCTTCCAGGGTTCTGTGCAGCTTTATTTCTTGGACGGGGGACAGGCCGTCGTCGGGGCCCCCGATCTCGACGAGGATTGACGACACAACGTGCCAACGATGCAATTTGGAACCGGCAGATGCAATATTCTGGAACAAAAATAGAAGGCGAACCGCGAACCCGACGATCCGCGAACGAGAGGAGAAGCTCAAGACCGCCAGGGGCCAAGGGGTGACAGCCTGGGGGCCGGCAGACCGAGAGTGCGGCCGCCGTAGGTAGGTAGTGATAAGGTTCTGCTTGGACCCGTCTCACATCCAAGACCGTAGACGTCGTCGACTTATTCGCCAGTGCTAGCCAGCCTCGAAGGCTCGACCTTGACCCTGAGCGCCTGTTCATATGTAGGTAAAAGCCTGCTTCGGGTCTTCCAGGCTGAATATTCGTATGTATCCGACGCATGACAAGCTGTGATAGGTGACTACAGACGGTAGAGGCGATGCTAGAGGCGTTTTTTTTGATGGCACGAGGATCTTGCTGGCCCCACGCTCCTTCCATCACCAGATAGATGAACTGCCGAGCGCATTGCACGGCATTTCCAGAATCAATGTTTTCTTGAAAGCTCAACTCGTCGTTCTTCGGCCGCGCCGTACAACCCTTGCATGTGTTTAATCGATCGAAGCGACGAGGCCAGCCGCACAGGAGAAACAAGATGAGAGCCAAGACGATGCTTACAGCGAGCACCATGCGTTGCGGTCGTGAATTGCGTTTTGGCTTGCCGCGGTCTGCCAAGCACACAAGGTGCGCATCGCCGAATCGGGCATAGCGGGCAATGATACTGGCAACTCGGGACGAAAAAAGACGGAGACGTGGATCTCGCGACGCGATAAGGTGATGATTATGAAAGCTCAAGAAGAACAGCTCTGTTTGGCTGCTGGTACACCGTACGTATGCCCATCAGTTGAGGTGGGCTCGTCGAGAGAAAGCACCTCGAATCTTGGAGATCGTCACTTGAGATAGGCAGAAGAAGGGCAGTTGTTGACTCAGAAGAAGCCGCCAACGCCCTCTAGTCTTTGCAATGGGCGTGTCCAGACCGAAATGCCACGCCAGACTGACAGGTCCTGTAGAATGACGGTCAAGACAGTTGTGTTGCTGCAGGTCCGGACTGAGACAAAAACCACTTGAGCGGCGCCAATAGATGTGCATAATGGCGCAAGCCGTGGTGCAAGCCATGGTGCGTATCCCCCTCGCAAATGGCAGCGAGGGACTAGAAAAGTGCCGTGCCGTGCTCGTCCTGATGCTGGTGCTGGTGTCATGGTGCTCGTGGGTGCTTGGATTTCCCCCACTTGTTGGAGGGGTCCATGAAAAATGTCATCTCATGCAGGGCACGCCGTTGTTTCCGTCCCACAAGGCGATATTGTTTTGGACGACTGTTGTTGACTTTTTTTTTTCTGAAAAATTTCTGTCACTTTTTCCCCTTCTCTTTCACTTCCCTGCGAACCTTGTCCTCCGGGTCGTCGATCTTGTGAGAAATACTGCGAGGTAAGTAGCGCTTGAGGAAGGCCCCTGAAGTGTGCCTCTTGAAGAGGTAGCATCGTTCAATCAATGACACGATGAGGCCAGGAGCTGGATCCGTGGACGGAGGTAGGTAGGTAGGTACTCGGTAGCGTTGGGATACCTGCTGCGTACGGTACCTAGTATAGCTTAGGTACACCAAAGCGACCAAGTCAGGTCGAACCCTCAATGCTTGACAGAGAATTTAGAAATCGACAAGCCTGGATGCCAGGTCAGATATGGCAAGGGCAGCATGTGCTAGTGCAGCCGAATCAAGGGTTCAGTCCAGAAAAGGCTCGTCGAGCGTCGGGAATCCTTCGAAATGAGGATTAGGGCGGGGTAGAAGGGACAGAGCCGCGAATGCATGCGGCGGCGTTGGGCGGCGGCCGCGGGCGAAGAGACGGTGTGACGAAGGATATTTCGTGCTCTGTATTCGAAGTCTGCCTGTATTCTGCCCTGTACTCCGTCCTCTGTAGGGTTCTGGAAGATCGGAGTACGGATAGATGAAGATCATGGGAGGCTGGTGGTTGACGGCGGTTAGTCAGGTATCCGTCATGCCATTTGGGACATTTTCTCCTAGTGGACGTGCGGGCGCGTCTCTCGTGGTGCATGGATGTGTTTATCGTATTTTCTGCATCAGTACTCCGTACCGTCGGCATCAATCACAACGGCGTCTTTCCCTGTCGATGGTGACGGTGATGTGAGTCCGAAGCCGTGCTGCGTACCAAAGAATAAGTATTGATGGTCGCCGCCTTGTAACGTGGACTGGGCGGCCTGGGGGAAGCAAGGGACGGGATGGCGAGGTAGAAATGCTACCGGGTGGGTGTTCCGTCAGACCGGAGGTGGTGGCAGTCGAGTCCGATGAGGAAGTTGAGATGGGAATGTGAGAAAAGGGTGAGTCGGGCATGACATGTCATTGGCGGGCAATGGGACACACACATACCTAGGAATGGAAGGATCGGCTGCATGTCTCTCACTCGCTCTTGCACTTGGAGTCGTAACTTTTTACGCTTTGCAAATCGCAGCTTCCCAGTCACCCAGTCGTGACAGTGCAGCTTCCCAGTGCAGCAGGCCAGCAGCAGTGCTTTCCCTGTCACCTGTGCCCTCCTGCCGCGTCTCGACAGGAAAGCCCAGCCTCCATGGTGTTTGACTGTTTGGAGAGGTGGGTCTCGCAAGTGGGGACTGCGGCGAATCAGATGATCAGAGTTTTGGGGGAGATGATCATGGAAGCAGAAAGGAAGGAAAGAGCGGGGCAAGGCCGACCTCTTTTGAAGGGCAGAGGCGGGGCATACTGGGGTGTTCAGGACGCAGGAGGTGCTGGATGCCAGGTGGGATGAGGCAGGCACGGCGGGCACACGGATCCAGAGACAGGAAGAAAGGACCGTCAGGAAGGAACTTGAGGGTCAAGAGTCAAGAGTCAAGCATCCAATGATCCAGAGATTTGGATGGCTGTGCTTTGACTTTTTGGCAGCCGGAAGGAGCTAAGGCCATGGGCAGAGGAAGGAGCGAAAGGTCCTCGCTCGACCTCCCTCGAGTAAGGTGGTGCAGGAAGGTGCGTTCTGCATCAGTCAGCCACAACGACACTCCTCACCTCTCCCCTCAGATGAATTACGCACATGATACCTAACCATCTTGACCGAACACACGTACTTCGCACCTTATATACGGATACAAACAGTAAATGAAGAAAAAATCAAAAACAATAAAACCGTCCAGGTTCCCAGCCGGGAATTGTCAGTCAATAGCCGCTCCCATGCATGCCATTTCCGCATGTGCCGTGCTATTGCTGCCCGCCTTCATATCTTGCCCTCCTGTTCGCCCACTCGGTTTGAGCCTGTTCAAACCTCGCGGACCCCAAACTCGTTAACCCACGGCTCGAAGCCAGGTAGGGCTGGCTTGCAGACGAGGAGATACTTGGCCTGTCTGCCGGATTTGTTGGCGATTGTATGGATCTGTGTATCCACGGCCATGGATGGTGCTGCCATGACTATCCTGTATGGATACTGTACCTGTATCCAACGGCCCCAATGAAGCAGGTAAACCCTTTGAGCTATCCGCTTCAATATCCAGTCAGTGTCATTTCGCACCAGTGATTATCTGGCTAGTATTCTCTAGTGTGAAGTATCCACGGCCCACGGGACATTTTTGTCTGAAGTCAGCGTCCATACTCCGTTGGAGCGTATCCACGGAATGGACTATGGGTTTATGGATCCCTTTATCCTGGATCCCGCCCACCTACCGCGCCCACCTCCATTGTGACTGTGACGAGTCCTGAGAGGCTTCATCCCGTTATTCGGTGTTCCCTTCTCTGTCACCTGTATCCCCCTCTTGTCACTCATTCAAGTGTCGTGATGAAGCACAGGAATGGAGATGATGTTACTGTACAGGGTATCTCAAGAAAGGCACGGGAGTGTCAGGTCGTCCAGTCTTAACGAAGCTCTGCTAAGGTCCCCACTGCAATGGTTCTGAAACGCCCCTACCGACACCTGGTACCCGCGAACCTTGACTGTCGCCCTGGCCGATTCCTCTGATTAGCGAATGAACAGCCGAGACCTTGCGAGGTCGTGCCTTCCATTCCTCGCATCTGGGCTGTCGTCCAGCTCCCGCCTCAGCACGTCTCCCACTTTGTACCTCGGCAGTACATCCCACTTCGCCTCATTGTGCCCTGGTCTGCGCCTAGTCTTCATGTACCTTTTCCTCTCTTTCCAGGATC
>JFBX01000659.1:0-76910 GCA_001563135.1 Colletotrichum simmondsii | reverse complement strand
GGCGGGGACGCCGGAGGTAGTCGGGCACGAGCCGCGCTCGGCGCCGGGCTTGCCTGCGCCGTCGGTGGGGTAGGTCGAGTCCAACCAGAGCATGTTGGCGTAGTGGTCGTCCCAGAGGGACAGGACGAGGACCATGGGCGCGGCGACGGCCTCGGACATTTTCGCGAAGCCGCCCTTTGCCTTGAAGACGTCGGTGTCGCCGAAGGCGAGCTTCTGCTTTGTGCAGAAGTCGGTGGTGAGGGAGTTACCCGGGTTCGAGGCGATGGTGGACTCGGAGTTGGGGACGACCTTGCCGTTCTGGACGTAGAAGCGCTTGATCTCCGAGAGGACGCCGTCGGCGCCCTTGATGAACTGGGTGACGATGGAGAGCTTCTGGGTGGTGTCGAGGGTGAAGCCGGAGCCGGGGCCGTAGAAGAGCTTGTTGCCCTGGCGGTAGGAGTTGAAGTCGCATCCGTCGGGGTCGCAGTCGCCGGCGTAGCGGTCGGTGGAGTAGGTTCCGCCGCAGGCGTTGCCTGTGCAGGAGTGGTAGGCGCTGTTTTGGCAGGGGTGAGGGGTGTAGGCCGTGGAGATCTTGTTTGCCTCTGTGTGGTGTTGTTAGTCTGGTGATTCATGTTGATGTTGTGATGAGTAGAATAGGGGGTTGAGGCTTACCCCAGATATCCATCTCAGCGCAGCAAGCACCGAGGTTACCGACACCACCGTTGGCGTCGTTGCTGGAGGGGTTCCAGCCGTCGACGTTGGCCTGGAGTTTACTTGTGAGCTTTTGATATATGCGTTTGAAAGTAGGAGTTGTGACTTACAACACCGTTGATGAACTTGACATCGCGGGGGCACTGCGAGTCGCAGTATCCGGTACCGTATTTGGCACCAGCCTTGTTGGTAGAGAACTTGGAAAGACCGCCGTCGAGGTCCATGGAAACGAAGTACAGAGCTCCGTTCAAGCCGCAGCCAATGTTGGAGACATCGACGTCGAAGGTGAACTCGTTGCCTGGTCAAAGTTAGTATTCGAACATCTCGCGCATCAAGATCAAGGGTTAAGGACCCAAAAGTACGAAGCTCTGGTATTTGCTCTCATTTTCCATGAGGTAAACACGGCTACCAATGTTCTTTCCATAGGCGTGCGTAGTCACGAACTTGAGGTTGAGCTCGTTGCCGCTGGCAGTGATGCCGTAGGTGCCCGGGTAGTCCGCACCATCAACACAGCACTTTGTCGCACAGGCGGCGCCCTGTCCGCTAGCGCAGAGAGTGCTGTTCCACGTGTTGCCCGTGTAGCAGTTCGTCGAGCCCTCGACGGTGTGCGCCCATCTCCAGTTGGAGTCGAGGACGACGGAGCCGGCGACGTTGGTGCAGGTGCCTCCGGCGGCGCACTTTTGCCAGGTGAGGGACGGGTGGGTCTCGGCTTGGGAGGTGCAGACTTGCTGGGCGCGGGCGGCGGCCGCGAGGGCGAGGAGGGCGGCGAATTTGGTCTGCATCTTGAATGCTTGGACTGTGGTGGTGGTGAGGGAGGGAAGGGTGTTTGGGGATGAGGATGAGAGGGATGGGGAATTGGATTTTCTGGATGAGGAGTTTCGATGGACTTATATAGAGATCTCTCATCAGTCTTTGATGATACTTTGCCATCGGATTCTTAAGTCTTTCGCCTCTTGTACAGCCGCGTTTTCACTCTTCAAGCTTGGTCCGATGTGACATCCAACCCCATGATCGACTAGTCTAGCGATGAGGAGGCGAGGATCCGAAGGAGCTCACGGCATCCGGGCCGCAAACGATCTGGAGCCAAGGTACCAGCTGTAGTTGAACTGACCATATTCAAGGGATATACTTACACAAATTGACTTAGGCTTGGCAGCGTGGGTGGTATGGACCATCGAAGGAGGGGGGTAGCGCGTGTAAGTGCCAGGAACCCACGGCTTCCACGATACGTCGTCGTCAACCCCAAGTTTATGCTTTGCTTGCCCGAACAGGCAATTGGAGAAACTGCACCGCTTTTACTTCGATTTTGGGGTAAGCCGCAAGGTACAGACAGGACCTAGCCGAGTGGGTGACCAGGGAGTATGCCGGCCAACACATGAGCAACACCCTTTCTATCACATCTACCTTCATTATTATCCCCCTCCTAAGCTTATGAGAACATATTACTAAATGAATAAGTAGAGAGCAAAGAATCAAAAGCGTAGGAGTAGTAATGAGGATGCTTATAGTAGTCGGAACAGAGACGAAGACTGTATGAGCGGCAACTCACTCATTTCACCCGCTTGCTAGCATAACGTGTGTTAAGCCCACTCGCGGAGGCTCACAGGTTCTCGCCCTCCGTCCTGAGCCGGGGAGAGTAATGACACGATGTCACATCCGGCCATGCGGCTGGTCACACACTCACACATCCTATTCTCACTACGGAGAACCGGGTCGCACAGAAAATGAGTGCCATGTGTGTGTGAGAGATGAGGTGAGTTGAGGTGGTGGTAAGTTTCTCGTCCCAATGCGGACCTGTCCCCGCGGCTTTCCTCATTGGAGCACTTTTCTTACCCCTGCTCACAACACGGAGGCCTTGCGCCGAGTACCACGCGCCTCGAATCGTCACAAAAGAAAATAGTAGGATTATTTTTGACAGAGTGGGAGGCCGATATCGTGAGATGGCATAACCTGAATCATCTCGCATGAGGAAGACCGGGAAAAAAATTGTGCATCCCTCGTGATCATAATGGCTTCCCGAAGATCCCGCCAGGCTTGGTATATTCATTATTAGCAAGACTTCACATGAGTGCCCCTGAGTGAACTCTCACTCTCACTCTCACATACCTTCTTCACACCACCATGAGAACCACCATGAGGGACGTGGCTTCGAACTCCTTCTGATAAGAAAATGAGAGATACGCGAAGAGTCGTTTTAGGCATCTCGCTCCCCGCAATTTGCAGGGATCGCACTCCGGACTACTCGACTTTTGCGTTCGCACATCATGAGCGGGAAGAGAGAACCTTCTCCCCGCATAACGCTATTAGCCATCCGGCACTGACTGCCACGCGCCCGCTCTGTTCCTTGCTTGTGCGGAGAGAGAACGCCACATTTTTCATTCTCTGGGACCACAGCAAGGGTAGTTAAGGTACTGAATCTCCGTGATATTCAGACATGTCGTTGACGAGAGTTTCGTCTTTGAACATTGATGTCGTCAAGCTCTTTTCACAAGCGAAGCGGCTCTGTGCTGCCAATATGCTGGGCCCCAGCTTGGCTCTCTAAACTTTACGTACTTGATTAATTGATCAACGCTTTCAATCAATGACAATCAATGCCTACCAGACCGATGGGTTCAGAAACAAATTGGGGCGAGATTCAATGGAGCCCTGGTTCAATTTGGAGGCGGGAGGTGCTGTCCCATATTGCATGCGTTAAGAGCAGGGCCTGCCACCACACCACTTGTGACTGGTCACGTTGCCTCTCTGCAGGTGTGTGTATGTACCTTGAATTTGTGTGTATGTGACTGAAGAGACTGCGGTACTTCGGTCTTGCGGTACGGACATTGTAGGGAATCCTTACTTGGAGTTCATCACGGTGCGATGTCACTCAACGACACCCGGTTCCGACGTTGAGCAAGAATGAAGCCTCGCGAGCGAGCCAAGATTCTACTGCCCAGAGACGCAACGGCCCCACGTCGCAACTTGCCAAGATGGCTTTTGAATTTACCCGTGATGACCAGAAAACTAAACTTTCTGGGCGAGCAAGAGTACCAGAGGCCAAAAAGCTTGAGAAGCTTGAGCTCAGCCTCCAAAGGTAGCAATCCGTGGCAAAAGTAGAGTGTGAACCGGATTCGGTGGTGATCAGCATTAATAGCCGCGACAAATTCAACGTCGTCCTTCAAACGACCATCTCACTCTGATCGTCTAGGACCTCGCCGACAATGGCTACACAAGCGAGGAGGCTTTCGTAGGCGAAGGGCATCCGCCCCTGGAGCATGGGTTTCCGGAGTGCCTCAAGCGAAGATAGATCTGAGGGATCTTCGCTATGCCGTAGTGAGATGGCTGCGAGAAGTCAGGTACTGATGAGCTCTTTTCCCCTTGCGTACATCCGAATTGAGACCATTCCGTGCGTAGCAGCATGCATAGGTAGTCATATTATCATATGCGGCACCACTTGCAGTCATCGGAAGACGAACACCTTCGAAGCCGAAACAATGAGCCTCGTGGGGCGGCATTAGCTATTCCTGGAAGTCTCACGACAGCTTGACGAGAGGCCCCTCCGGCTACTGAGCCGACTAGCTGGGCTGGCCGGCAACAAAGGGAACGAGAGCCGTGAGCGCTTGTAAGAGGTGCCTTATCGTAGGCACACAACATACAGACTGTGTGAGGTTGCATGCATAGATTGAGATAAATAGCCCACCTTCGATCTCGGGCCCGTCTTCCTGGACTTCATGCGGTCGTCTTGAGAGCTCAGGAACATGAAACCCTTCCCCTTTGCAGTTCGCACCCGCCATCGTCGGCACCAGCCGGGCCGCCGCAATATGGGACAGCATCAAAATGAAGCCGGAGATGAGCGGGATGCGACAGAGACCCTTTCACTCGCGTAACTGATGGGTGGTGTGGCTGGTAATATCGTAGTTCGCCTCTTTAGAGTTAATGATGACGGGATGAAGGTCGTCAACATCCGATGAACGCAAAACATGCCTCATCTGATCAAAGCGAGCGAAAGACTGGCAGATCCGCTTATCGTCAATAAGTCAAGTCGTGTCCGAACATATCCAACGGAACCTAGAACCACCGCGAATGTCGGGCGTTGCCCAGCACAACGACACGCAAAAGCTGACTCTCGTTTCCCTCTTTCAGCGATGGAAGCCGGGCGCGAGCTTGGTATCGAGCGCCTTCGGGCGCAGCTTAATGGGTCGATAGAGCAGAAACCTCAAGTCAGCTCCCGTCGGCTAGCCAGCCGGCCGCGGTCCTCGAAAAAGAGTCTTCTTATTCCCAGCTGCCTGCGGCCATCCCATGGTGGAGATACCAGAGTCACTTGACCATGCGCAGAATCCTCCCCTTCGGCATAGGTGCAGAAGCGAGCAGCCACTTTCCCCCACTACCACCACCACCACACGCCTGTCCCAGATCTGTGATACGCGCAGATTTGAGAGTGACGGGCCATGGCGAGGCGATGCCGCCTCACAGGCCAGCCTGGGAGTCAGGTACCGCCCGGACAAATCCCAGTCACTCGTCTCCAAGTCGGCAAACCAGGGGCGAGGGGGAGGGCTGTTTAGCCAGTCGGTTTCTTCAGGTAGTACCCAAGCCTGAGAGCAGAAAACACGCGGTGAGGAATAGACGGGAGAAGAGGAAGAAGGCGAAGAGCCTAACTCTAAGTCTACCTTACCTACCTTACCCCATCAAAAGGGTTTACCCGGTGACATGACATGCCAACAAGGGGAAAGCGTCAAGTTTTTCTGTGGGAAAAATTGCGGAGGCTGACGGTCGTCGAGCTCCGTGGTTTTTCTCGTCCCGATTCGGCATCTCTGGCCATTTCCTTTGCCACGACGTCGCACTCGCTGGCCGTTGGGCAGGGGAACATGTGGTCGGCCTAGCGCAGGCCGCGGGCATTCGCCGTATTGTACTGTTTGAGAGACTTCGGAAATGAGTTCGGAATGACGGGTGGTTGTCGGGAAGATGAGTGACCTTCACGTGTTTCTTCTGAGATGAAGAATGACAGCTTAAGGTGTGTTTGAGAGATGAGAAGATCCAAGTGGTTGAAGTGAGTGAGGGGACTGTGTTAAGCTGTTTCTCATACAGTAAACTACACACAGTACTCTTATTCGAGTTTCGAGTTGCCCCTCTACTCATGATATCATCTAACGGTTGGTCATTGCCGTCGTAGGCAAAGCACCTGAAATGCCAGCCCCATGGATGCTTGTCTGTGTGTATATTGAATCTCTACACATAGTCTACAATACTTCCCCCTACGACAAAGGGACACCTCGACCGTAATTAGCCCGAAAACAACTGGAATATCGCACAACCCTGCTCGCAGCCGGACTCCTTTGACTGCCCTGCCCAGTAGGCCAGGGCCAGATTATCCCCAGTAAAACGCCTGCCTGCCAGAACCGCCGCCTGCGCATCATGTACACAAAGAACTGGTCCACAGCGCACAGTTCTCCTCCTGGATCATCCGATGCGTCCTTCACACCGGATCATGTCTCTTTCTCTCTTTCTCTCGTTTTAGCCCTGCTTGCAAGATGGTACCGACGTTGTCGCCCATGGAATGGCAATTGAGAGGCTCCATCTTGTTCTCTCATGCAGTTCGGATGACCGTCAGATGCATATTCTTCGTTTGGCGGGGCAGCTTGCCATCCCGCTCATACAGCAATCCACAGTTTTGGCATAGTGACTGTCATCCTGTTAGCCCATACATCTTCTTCATTGCCAAATTGGAAACTCACCCGTGGTCCTGCAGGTCCAGGTCTCACCGCCCACACACTCGAGCCCCAGAGACAGCAGTGCCAGCATCTCCACGATAAGCGCTCCGTGTCGGTCAAGCCGCTTCCTGCACCATATCCGGATCCCACGTCTGGCGTTCCGCGTCCACCAGGGGTTCCAGATCGGCCTATCGGGCTCAGACTGCGGAAGCGACGCTTCTTCTTGGACCGCTCGCCTCTGCCCATACGTTCTTCTTCCGGAGCTTCCACAACGTTGCCAAATCCAGAGAATGGCACGCCGCCCACCAAGCCAGTAGTTGAGCTGAAGCGAGCAGTCTCGCGGCGGAGTCTGCGGATTTGCCGCTCTCTGTCGCCTTCTCGCTTCTCCATCTCTTCCTTGCTGAGGATCTCGACCTTGGGCTCCCAGGGATCGGCCAGGTTCTCCGGGTCGTAACGCCATCCGGCGTCAGCTCCAGCCGTGGCATCGTTGGGGAACTCCCGGACTCCGTTCCAGCCCATCACCAACCCACCCGCTTCGCAGGCCTCTTTCTTGAGGCGCAATACTGCTTCGTAAATGGAGTGTGTAACGGCAGGAACCCACTCGCCCGTCAATCCAAGGTCTTGACATGTTTGGCTGGCAAAGGCCTCCGGCATGCCCGGAGGGTGCAGCAGTGACCACTCAAATTTGTCGGTGTACAATGCTGACTGGAGATTGATGTTGAGGGTGACGATACACCGGTAAGCGTCGTCGTGGTCGTACTCATCCGAGTCAACCGGAATAGGGCTTGCGTGCGCTGTCACGTCTGGTGCTGATGTCGCGTCCTTGCCTCGGGATGGCGTTCCAATGCCGCCGTTCAGCATGGGAGTGTCGGAGCGGCTGATTACCGCGGCAGGCGTGGGCGTCTCGTCCTGGTTAATCATCGAGTTCGGCTTGGTCGCGTCGTTGGTTCCAGAGTTCTGCGACTGCGCGTGAAACAAGGGATGCAGGGCAACGCCGGCATATTCCTCCAGCTGGGTCCGAATCTGCCTGGCAATATCGAGCATCAGATTGTGACGATTCGGCAAGTCGAGATCTTGGACGTATGTTTGCGCAAATTGTTCAGTCGTGATGACCGTCTCGTGGAGATTCCAGAGGAACGTATCGCGAAGCCGGTAGGGCGGTGTCATTTCTTGTGCTCGGTATTGCGGGAGTGATGTGTCGACAGTGTGAGGCGCCGAGGGAAAGGCGACCTGGGGCAAGAAGGACGGAATATCGAGCTCGATTCGGATGGGGATCAACGTCAAAGGCAGGTCTGCTTGCGCCGAGTTCTGCTGGTCATTCCGCACCTGACGTCCCTTGCCGAACCAATCTCTCCAAATGCCCTGTACTTCGACGGGCTCGTCCGTGTCCTTCCCAGCCTTGTCCAGCAGATCCTGGCTGATTGCCGAATCGTCCTGTCTTCTCAGGCTGCGTAGGCCGGTAGGCCGACGGCGGCCGCTGTCCTCATCATCGTCGATTTCATCGTAGCCATCCTCCGCGTAGTTGATGATGGTTGTGCCGCGCTTTGTCACCCGTGAGTTGGTCGTGGTCGGAGCGCTGGCAACGTTCGGGGTCAGGAGAGAGTTGTTGTAGGCGCGGATTCGAGGCGCATAGGTAGAGAGGAACGCCTGTGGCTTCGGTCGGGCGTCCATGGTGGTAGACTATGAGACCCAATGGGTCATGGCAGGTTGTCGCAAGACGATGGGCGGCGGAGAAGTGACCGGGGACACTTCGAGGGAGAGAGACGAGACGAGACTGCGCGGATTGGGGCAATCGTTTAGCACGCGCAAGCACGAATTGGCGTTTCGTATAACTCTGGCGACTCACGTTGGGTGCGTGTGGAGCTGTATCGCCGGATGCCTCGTTGCGCGCCGATGGAAGTATCCGTGGTGTTGAGGCTGGAAGGGGAGCGCTGCACCGATTGTGAGATGTGGATCGCGTTGGAAATGCATTGGAGAGCAGCAGGGCGCGTCAGAAAAATCAGGTCGGCGTTTCCCGACCCAGGTCCAGCTCCAAAAGGGCTTAGCGCGAAAGGCCCCACACGGGGACCGAAAGGCTCACCGAAGTCACCGAGATATCCAGGTGAGGCACACCGAACTGAGTGAGGTCAACAGTCACTCAAAGACAAGGAATTGTAACATAGGGCAGCTGTTCTGAACAAGAAGCACTTTCAAAATGTCTTTGTGACTCCTGAATCAAAGTGATTGTCAGTTATACAATGGATCTATGTCTTTGTGCAATCATCACAAGGCGACACAACTCATTTGTTACGTTTAGGGGCTCAAGCAGGAAGCATTTGGAATATGAGAAAAGCGTTCAATACATATTCCACACAAATTCTCACCAATTACAATATTCCTCATGATAGATGTAGATACCCAAAGATTTCTGTACAACAGCTATAAACGCAATAACAACACAACACCCAACATTCGAGTCTATTCCCTGACAACAAACTTACAAGAAAAGACTCAGGAAGCTGAAGAAAATGGACAAGCTCCAGCGATCCAGTGGCGACCAACAGTTGAAAATCCTGTCTGTGCTTCAATTCCTCATTCAACGCCCCGATAAGGAGACATCGTCACCAGCAGCATGTCGGTCTCCAAACGCCAGCATCGTGGACCGTATGATCTACGAAGGTGTAATTGAAAAAGAACGGCAAGATCTAGTCCGCATCATTGCCAACTGTCTCCGCCAGATAGACTTACCTACCGCAATTGATACCGCAGATGATGCTGAGAATCATCAAGACCCTGACCCAGGTGCTTGGAATGTCTCATTGGAAGAGCAAGAGCTCAACATACTTGGGTCCCCCAGGTGGCATCTCGCGAGTATTCGTTCTCCGCTAATGCCCATGACACCGCAGACTTCGGCGATTTTCATTTCGATTTGTTCCGCTCTCAAGGTCTCGAGCAATCTCACCATGGCTTTGAACGAGATTCCACGCCTCCGCGTTGAGGTCAAGCCCAAGGAGGGAGACTTCACCCTCTCAGAAGTCCGTCGTATCCTCAACTTTCTATGGTTCGCTTCACCTCGCCTGAACGAGCTACATGCGCCATACTGTGGGCCAGGCTCACTGGTTGCTCCTGGCCTTGAGTTTGCACGCATATTCAGCACCGATCTGCACGCCTTCCTCTCTGATGCCGAATGGCGCGGTGAGCCCACCGAAGCCTTCTTCACCCGTGGTACACCAACTGCTAACAAGGTCAACATGCTCGAACCACCATCTATCCGCGGGTTGGACATTGAAAACGAAGCAGTCATCCGCGTCAATACTGCCGAAAGCTTCAATGATATCATGAACGGCACCGAGATTCACGTCAGGGACTGGGAAGGTCAAGCAGGTACCTTCCCTGGCGCCTACGACTTTTCTAGACTCCTTGACAAAGACCCTACGAAGAGAACCATAGGTTTTTCCCAGCACGCTGGCACATTGGACTCTGCCGCCATCGAGAACTGGATTAAGGTATGTCACGGCATCATCAACTTTTGCCTGAACGAAACTGAGAATCAAGTAGAACGTGTGGTAGGACAGCTGAAGCTACCCATCTCTACGTTTGGCTTCTCTGGTTTGTACACGACAACTCAACTTCTTGAAGGTATTAACCTCCACGCACAAGCAGCATACTACGAGCCTCTGGGCCGCAACCCACTCGTTCCGGAACTCGACAGCCACCGTCTTCGCAAACCCGCCATCAACCTCGAAGACGAAGAAGACTTGTCCCCGTACACCTTTGGCATCGAGCTCGAGTTCCTTGTTCCTTTCACCAACACCAAGTATACTGGCAAAGGCATCAAAGACCAGCGCTGGGTCTACGACCACTTCACCCCGTACGTCATCCCCAGTCCGAGCAAGCCCACTACACAGGGTGAACGCGACGAGCTGGCTGACTTGATGGATCAATACCTCGGCACTCAACCCAAAGACGAGCGCGGCCAGGCCCACGACGAATCAGCGAAATATTTAGAGAGGCTGCTCTGCGACGCAGGCCACTTTAGCGCCACGTTCGATACCGTCTTTGACCTCCAAGACAAGTTCGAGGGTAAGGTCTCGATCCCCGGGATACAGTCTGTCGCAGACGCCGCGGGCTGCCACCTCCATTTCTTCGAAGATGTCCTCGCGATGTTCCAGTGCTGGTACATTGAGAGAGATCCTAGCCTTTCGGACTGGGCTTCCGGTGAAAAGGGGTACGCCGGACACATCGGGATAGAGATGTCCAGTCCCATCTTGCGTGACTCGCCGAAAGATTTCGGCAAGATCGTTGACGTGTTGAGGATCCTCCGCGGCGGGCTGAGGCCGATGCTGGACATCAGCTGTGGTCTCCACGTTCACGTAGGTAGCGTTCGCGGCTTTTCTCTCCGCAGCTTGAAGCGTATTGCCACGTTGATCATTATTGCTGACCCGATTCTATATACCCTCGTCCATCCGTCGAGGCAGTGGAATCCCATGACGGAGCCTCTCTACCTCGAAGCGACTGTCGCAAAGGCCGAGGATTTGCCCGACTATACCGCAGCGTTTGCATTCGAGGACGCAGGTGACAAGTCGGAAAGTAACCCCCTCCAGGTAGTCATGGCCAATGTGCTCTTGGATTTAGAGGCCAATGTCCCCGTGAACGACTTGCCCCGAAAGCTGCGGGGACAGCTGGCCAAGCTCTGGGCTACAGATAGTCTCGCCGCCTTTCTAAGCCAGCTCGCTCCGTTTCGCGGGTGCAAGGGCGGTACCGCCTTTGGCGCGCTCAAGTGGGATTTCGCGAAGCTGAGCAATGACCCGCGAGCGAAGGGAACCATCGAGTTCAGAATGCTCGAGGGCACGCTAGATCCAGTGTTGATTACCCACTGGACTAAGCTGGTGCTCAGGATCGTGGAAACAGGAGACGCCGCGACAACGAAGGAGTACTTCAAGATCTTTTCTACCCTCGCCAAGGAGCGAGAAAGTGCTGACGAGAAGCTTGTTGCGTTGTTGGGTGTCCTTGGCCTTGAGAAGCACCTGCCGTTCTGGAGCAAGGTCCAGCAGACCAATCAAGCTATGGATGTCGACCTGGAAGAAAACGATTATGGAAGGAAGATTATGCCCGAGGATTGGGAGTTGCCCATATATCTAGAGACTGAAGGCAACAGACAGGAGTTTGAACGCAGTTGGTTTGAGCGGAACGTCGTCAGACTCCCAGAGCTTGACGAAGATATTTGGGAGAGGATCGTAAATATTCTTTGAGCTGATAGGAAGTTGAGGATAGATGCCACCTGTCAGTAAATACATTGTTTCTTAACTGGTTGATAGACATATTGAAGAGCACCTGAAGACGAACGTACCCCAAACAGTTGGACGCCGCCTAGAAATTCCGCCGCTACAAGCAAGCAGTCTATATAGACTGCCATATATGATACCACACAGTTTGCTGCTATCTAGATGAACGAAAAGCAACACACTGTTTCAAGTACTCTCGCATGTAAGGAGTTGATGGTAGCTCAACGTAGCCACCAAACCCCTTGGACCACCACACTTGAACCGTCTACTCCCCATAGTGTAGCTCCTTCCTCCCAATCGTTAAAATCAGACTGTTCCTTCCGCAACCGTTCCTTCTTGCTCAGGATGAGACGATTTTCTTGAGGCAACAAAGGGAGGGCCGTGCGGTTGTGGGTTGCACTGTGAGCATGGCCCACATAGCTCGAGGAAGAAGGAGCATACAGGCAGGATGAAGAGGCCACATCAACAATGCGTGCGAAATAGTTGTGATTCAACTTTGCAATCGCGAGATATTATCATTGAACGTCGACTGGGACATGTTTTACGAGAGCCAAAAAGAGTCGGCAGTTAGGTGGTATTGTGTTTGTAGGGAGCGCCCGGGGATGTAAGCCACCTCGCCTAAGGCAAGGGCCCATCACCACAGCTCATGGCAGCTCCCACCAAATGTCAGTCTGAAATGTCCTAGAACTACTGTATGATTAATATGTTGCACAGGCATGAAAAGCTGCACGTTTGTGCGGGGTGTCTTTGTTGCTGATCAGGTCTGGGGATCACTTTGAGTGCATACGCCGTGCAACCATGCTCCTGCCCGCAAAGCTTGGCCTCACTGGGTTTCCACTCTTCCCAGATAGATTCCAATAGATTCGAATCACGTGCTTTCACTTCCATGATATAAAGGAGTTGTCAAGGGAGGAAGGGACGTTCTTGCAGCTTAGGTACCTGTCAAGCAGCAGTCGAGATTATAGCCCTCCACCCCTCTGGTCTGCTTTTCCATTTTCAGCTGTCGTGCTTCGGGGAGATTCCGAGATGGCTTTTCATGTTGCTTCATCTAGATTGATTTACTGTCAGGTTAGCTCTACATCATTGGTTTCTCCATGTTGTGTCGCCCACCCAGTTCACCAAGTGTGCCCAACGAAGATATGCCAGTTTCCCCTGAAAGACTCTGGCTTGCATTCAAGTCATCCGGTATCACCACCATCGTGAGAATCTCGGAATCTCTACCTGACACCGTTACCCATTGCCATCAGTAACACTCTGGACGGGAAGGATAGCCCAGTTGGAAGTATGGCAGCAATTCTAACACTAACTTGATTCCTTCCGAATTTCTTTTGCCGCTAGAACGCCTTAGAATTCACTTCTTGACAAGAGACTTGCTCGGCGGAAGGCACAGAATCTTGAGCTCCTTCCTCTGCTTCTTGGGCACTCCCTCCTGAGCCCTTATATAAACCCGCTCTCCCTCCCACCCACCACCCTCTCTTCTTCCTCCCACACACACGCACACTTCAATCTCTCTTCTTCGTTGATACCCAACTTCAAAGACTGCGTCTTTCTTTTCCACTTCAACCTTTCCATCCAACACTGTCTCTTTCAGGCTTCTCATTCACTTCACTTCACATCACACACACTTCACTTTCCATCTTCCCACACACACCACCCACACCACCCACAACAGTCAACATGATCAGCATCAAGACTGTCGTTACTGGCATTGCAGTTGGCCTCAATGCCGTCGGCATGGTCCATGCCTCTCCCACCATTGCCAGTGGTGACGAGAACCGCGCGCTCTCCATGATCAATACTGCTCGTTCCGAGGCAGGTGCCCCTCCCATCCTTTGGGACAACAACCTCAAGGAGGACGCCGACACCTGGGCCCTTCTGCTCGCTAAACAGGGCTTCATTGGCCGTGCTCCTGCTCATCAGCGTGATGGTGCTGGCGAGGTCGTCGCCTACTTCAGCTCTCTGTCCGAGGACAGCGTGCAGGTCACTAACCCTCTGGTCTCGGCTGTCAAGCTCTGGCTTAGCTTCAAGGACATGAACAATTTCCAGACCACTGTCGAGGACTACTACGAGACCCTCAGCACCACTGGTATGCCTTCGTCTCTTTTGCTGACTTTCTTGTCTAACCTTTCCTGCAGAGCAGCTCCTCTCTGACAAAGCTACTCACATCGGTTGCTCTACCCGCCTGGGCAAGAAGGGCCGCGCTGTCAACCCCCTCACTTCCTTCACGGTCTGCCGTGTCTACAAGGATGTCGAGTAAGTTGCCTCTTCTTTCTTCTTCTTGCACAATCCTCTCGCAGATGCTAACGCTGGCTTGTTGCAGGCCCCCCGCTGTCATGGCTCGCCAGGACCTCAGCCCCGGCCCCTTCCAGGGCGATATCACCTTCTTCAACCCTGGTCTTGGTGCCTGTGGCTGGACTGACAACGACGACTCCATGATTGTTGCCCTCTCTCACATCAAGATGGGCTCCCAGTCCAACGGCAACCCGCTCTGTGGCAAGACCGTCCGCCTTCAAGCCGAGGGCAAGTCTGTCGACGTCAAGGTGACTGACAAGTGCATGGGATGTGCCGTCAACGACATTGACGTCAGCCCCGCCGTCTTCAAGGCTCTTCTGGGTGACCTTGGCCGCGGTCGTGTGAGTGGTGTGACTTGGACTCTTGTCTAGGTCTACCTTTCTATTCAACAACATTTCTCACGGCCCAACATGGATTGGGATTTCGGAAGCCACATTGACTTTCATCAGGACTGCATATTTTGGGGGAGATGAGGACATGGCATGGTTATACGTCAGGAGACGAGTACCTTAGTCTAGACATCTCCGCAATGCAGCAAAGAATCACTTGCACTTGATTGTTCCTGGTGATGTTTGTCTGTCTTTAACTCCCGGATGGCCCAGTGTAGCTGATTGGTGTCTTGTCATGAAGCCACCTTTCAGCTACCTCTGGCTATTATCTTCTCTTGCTTTGCCGACAAACGTTGGACTAAACTTGAGGCTGCTCAGCCTCGCTGCTTGCCCAAGACATCACATGAAATACGAGAGATGCTATTATCAACCTGTGTATCGTCATGAATCATGGGCATTCATTTCATCTATATACCTTCTTTGGCCAGCGTATCTCCAGCCAAATCACCTACCATGACGCGTATATACACTCTTCCGACTACCAATTACCAAGAAAACTGCCTCAGCAGATATGCAAAAAGCAAGCAAGCCGCCCATCATCGAGGATCGTAACTAGGCGTACACCATACTCAAACCACACACACTAAACGGCAACAGTATTCCGCTGCCGGATACTCTGCGACCTCAAAAACGAAATCTGCCCTCTCCGCACAGTCATATCGCCACGCGGAGACCTCATATCGTCCTTATCCTGCGACATGCTCGGCGACAGCTCAAGCGTATTACTCCCATACAAATCATTCCCTGACGGTGCAGGCCGCTCATCCCGCCTCACAGACAGATAAAAGAAATCCCACCAGAAAGAATGCTCCAAATCCCTCGGCTTCCCATCAGCAGTCCAGTACCGCTCCTCCGACAACTCCCTCGACAGGTGTCTCCGGAAATACCGGTCCTGGCTCACCCACCACGCGCGCCAGGCGACGAGGATACCGATCGTCAGCGGGATGACGGTGGCCCAGTAGACCCAGAAGAGGTGGCTCAGCACGGGAATGGGATCTTTCGGGTTCGTGGAGGTGCCGCCTCCGTTGTCGCTGCTGTCTGCGTCTTCGCCTGAAGCTTGCCAGTCGAACATGGACATGCCGAAGAGGGTGCCGAGGAACTCGCCGGGGAGGAAGACTGCTGTTATCACGGCGAGGGCTTTCATTGAGGAGGAGTCGCGGGAGGAGGCGACGGCCATGCGGGCGTTGAGGACGTTGTCTTCTTGGGCCATTTTACTGTAGATCTGGGGGTGTTAGCTTTGAGAAGTCCAGAAAGGATGCAATATATGATGCTCACAATATCGATCTGGGCGCGGCATCGGGCCTCCGACATGCGGCGATCTGTCTCGAGACCCATACACATCCGCTGTAACCCCTCAAGATACTGCCTTATCTCATGCCAATGGTTCCCCAGCGGATCAGCCAGCGGATCCGGCGCCTTGGGCAGCGATCTCCGCCTCGTACTCGCAGACGACCGCGACGGCGGACCCGTAGGCGGCTCGTCGGGTTGCACCTGCTGGTCCTGTTCGTCTCTCTGGTCGGCGTCCGTCTGTCTAACGTGGAAATCGTCCAGCCGGATCTTGAGTTCCCCCGTCGACATGCGCTCCGCGAGTTCGTCGCCGGCCTGCAGCATCAGCTTGACCACCCTCTCCATCCACCGCACTGTGTCTAGCAGCTTAATCGACTCTTTAAGGACATCGTGCGCGCTCTTCATCAGGTTCGCCATGCTCATCGGCCCGGCAATCTGCGGGGTTTTTTCATTATGCGAAGCCGCGGCCGTGGAGGATGCAAAGGTGAGTCTGCGCATAAGCTTTGATCGCTTCTCACGCTCCATTTCGAAAGCTTCGAAGCCGGCGATGGAGCTGACCTGCCACTCGAGGGACTTGACGTGGTTGATGTTCTCCATGACGGCCTCCTCGGTGCGCATGAACTGGACTTGGAGGAGGACGACGGGGGTGATGAAGGGGTGGGCCCAGTGGGCGCGGCAGGCCTCGAGGCGCTGGTCGTACTCGTCTAGGTTCTCGAGGGAGTGCTGGCGCGGGTGGTAGGATTGGCGGACGAGGACGGAGGAGGTGCGGTTGCGGACGTCGTAGGTTAGGGACATGAAGTCGTAGGGTGTTCTTGGGTTTTTGGAGAAGGAGAGGATGAGGCCTGCAGGTGTTAGTGATGAGGTGCGTTTGTGAGTGAGGCTGATGGTTGTCAGAGTAAATACTCACTCAGTTTGGAGCGGTCGAGGGACCAGAAGCGGGATTCGTTTGTGACGCGGCGGGAGTATTGGAGAGTGGCGGGGTGAAGGTCCATTGCGTCGAGGTCTCTCGGGGTCATGGTGATGCCGTCTTCTCGGCGGTCAAAGGATTTGTTGCGGCGGAAGCAGATGCTGTTGCTGTTAGTGTCTGTCTGGGATGAAATACTCAACAAGGGGGTGAACTCACACTCGTCGAACCCGTCCATCTAGAACCAACTCTGGATGCCGCACCGGCTCTTGTGTGAATACTCCCTACTAAGACGTTAGTTACTCTATCCAACATTATCAATTGGGCGTATTCAGAAGAGACTCGCATTATGGTCAACAGAGTACCCATGACGAAAGGCTAGATTAAGCGTGTGGTGACCAGCCACCTCCTCCTTGTGCTGCAGCTGGAAACTGATATCCTCATCGTCCTCTAGCCCCGTCTTGGCGCCCGAGGGTATACCATTGTCCTTCTTGAAGACGACGTACTCGTCGTACTCGACCTTGGAGACGGCGTTGTCGTCCGAGACGAGGATGTCGTCGCGCAAGGCGAGGGTGTCGAAGCGGAACAGGTCGGACGAGTCGAGGCCTTGGTAGCGGGCCATCAGGGCGTTTGGGGGATGGTAGTGAGCTGGGTGGTGTTTGACATGGCCAGGTCGTGATGCGTGAGTAAGTTACTCTTCAATTGGTGAGTGAGCCTTCAATTGATGGTGAATGAGGCTTATTCTGTAGGTGAATGAGGTGAGAGTCGGTGAGAGTGAGGGTGAAAAGGGAAGTGAGTGAGATAATCATCCGCCTCACACCCCCTGGTCTTTCTCACTCTCATTGATGAGGAACATGTTTTTTTTTCTCACTCTTTCCGCCGGCCAGGTTGCCTTGCCGATCTTGGCGGGTTGGTCGCAGGTCGCAGGCGGGTGGTTGGTGATTTTGGTGGGCCTCAATCGCGGGGGCGTTGAAGGATCGCTGCTCCGGGTGCTGTAGCCTCAGTGCCTCAGCATCAGCGGCGACCCTTCAACGGCCGCCCCTCCCTGGAGCATGTGGTGCATTCGCCCCCCGTCCAGTGACATGCCTCGCTAAAGTTTGCCTCGCCTCAGCCACCACTCAATCGGTCAATTTCCCCCAGACGGCCTCATTATGGGTCTTGGCGGGCGTTCTTGGCGGGTCTGCTGCCCGGGGTCTCGCTGTAGTGGCTGCCGGGTAACATTTTCTGGCCTGAAGACTTGCGTCGTTTATTACTCCAAACCAAACAGCTGCGTCATTTCTCCTTCAGCTTCAAAGTAAACCTTCTTCATCTCAGTTTCAAAGCCACCGAGTGGACAAATAAAGTTTCGTTTGATCAAGATTCCCTTTGGCTAATCTAGAATAGTTGATTAGCGTCTCCCGAAACCATGGAACGGCAGCTCGGCACGGCCCAACCACCGAACAGCTTCATCCCCCGGCCAGTTCCTCCACCCATCGGACCCTGTCACCGCCGATTCTCTTCAGCACCGGCGCCGATATCCGTCCTTTTCTCCACTGGCTCCTCTACCGGCCCCTGTGCTTCTTCGAGTGAGGCCGGCTGGGGTTTCGGCGCGTCTTTGCGCAACTTGAACCCGCCCCTCCATCCGATCCAGCTCTTCTCCCGTGGACCTTTAAGCATGGTGATGATCAACGACAACCCGATGAAACCGACTACAGAACGTTAGCAACTTTGAATATCATGGTAACAGCGAGACTGCGAGAGGGGATCACATACTGGAGGTGCCCGCGCTGTACTTCCATCCACCCTGCGCATACAACCTATTCCCCACCGCCGTACCCGTCAACTGCCCGCAAAACACGCACACCATGTACGCAGTATTCACCCGGTTCCTCGCCTTGGGGTTAATGGTGTAAATCGCAGTCCGGTTGGCAGTCTGCGCAGTTTGAATCCCCATATCGATGCAAATCGCCTGGATAACAGGCCCAGCAACGGTGAAAGTACCAGTGAATGCACCAATGATACACCCGATGAGGATGACCGTCTGCCCGAGCACAGAAGACAGCCACGGCACGTATCGATCCATGATGAGACGTCCGTACACCGGCCCGCCACAGATCGCAGCGATACCAATCAGCGAGAACAAGCCGATCGTGATGGATGGGTACTCATACGGCGGCGAAGCCAACAAGAACGTCAACGTCGTCCAGAAAGACGTGAAGATGGAACTAATAAAGAACCCAATCAGACACGCCTGCACCAGTATCGGCTCCGTAAACAGCATCGTCACGATAGTCCACAGCGCGCGGAAGTAATTCAGCCCGTCCGGGTTCGTCGAGGCATAGTCCGGCACGAAGAAGAATAGCAGGACCAGCAGCAGGTTTTGCGCCCCAAACGAGAACCAGTAGATGTTGCGCCAGGAGGTGTAGTTCGCCACGATACCGGACAGAAGCCGCGCGATGAGCATGCCGAGCATGAGGCCTGATGTTGTTATGGAGAGGGAGCTTGCTTTGCGTTCGGGGGGCGCCATGTCTGCTACGAGCGGGAGCATGAGTTGTGGTGTTACTGTTGTTGCGCCGACGATGAAGGATAGGCCTAGGAAGGCTTGGAAGGAGTTTGTTAGGCATAGGCCTAGCCACTGGGAGGAGGTTAGGCATGATGAACTTCTCAAGAGGTCTTTGTGTTGGTCGGCTCACCAGCATCGCTGTCACCCAGATGAGGCCCAGGATGAATGGTCGTCGGCGGAGCATGTCGCCTAGAGGGCAGATGAAGAGTAAGCCCGCTGCATAGCCGGCTTGCATCAGCGTCGCGACCGATGATGCCCTCTCGAAGCTGACGTTGAAGGTCTCTGCGATTCTGTTGAGAACCGGTTGGTTGTAGTAAAGATTGGCGACGGTGAACGTCGCGGCCTGGATCTCTTAGCATCTCATGCCATCATGCGTGTATGACTGAAGGTAACTTACAACTGCGAACAAAAAGTTGAGCCCGAGCGTGAATTGAGGAGGATTCTTTGGATCATATCGCAACTTCCTCGGCGTCCACGTGAGAAACCCAACTGTCGCGCCAACAATCCCCCCGCGACCACCTTTCCTCCCGCCATCTTGATGCGATTCGCAATCCGAATTCGAAGGTGATGGTGAAGGCGACCTCGTCTCATTCCCACCGCCTGTAGATACCCGCTTCTCATCGTCGTCGCCGCCAAAGTCGCCATCCCGGGTAGAGTTCGCGGCTGAATTCTGTATTACCTCCTGCGGCATGGAAGTTTCTTTTGCTTCCGCAGCAGCCACCGCTTCATCGGTCACTGCCGTTGCGCCTGCGCCTGTGGGCGTTGAGCCCATGTCCTTGCTGCTGGCGTCCGTGTCACCTCTGCTGCGTTCAGCAGAGTTTCGCTTCTCCAACATTGGGACCCTTCTGTATTGAGATTCTGAGATCGCACCGATTAAGCTTCTTTCTCTCCAAGTTGAAATAGGTATGCGACAAAGTAACAAAGTCAACAGCCTCCAGAGATTGTTTATCCGCTCGTTCGCGAAACGCTCCTAGCGTGCGGGAGTCCGTTGGGGCTAGTTGATTAGAAATGATGAAGTCATGGCGTTGAGTTGGCAATCTTTCAAAGTCGATATTTACTGCCTTCAGAAAGTCCCACTAGACCTTCTGTACCCTTATTCTCTGAGCGTAAAGTCAATTCGAGGTTGTAAACTCCATGTCTTCCCAACGGCGCATCAGAGAAACAGAAAAAGCCCGTCGGCAAACATGCTAACCAGCTCGGAACTTCGTCTATGACGCGCGACTCATGGAGCGCTTAAAGCATTTACCGAGACTCGATTCCGGGGGATTGTCGCGGAGATAAGCGCTCCATTCGATGGCGCGAGACCGGGGCGGTGTCCTATCATCGTTGGCCTCAAGCTACTAAGACTCGAGTAAGCTTGTTCGGCCGGCACCGACTCGGCGTGGGGGCGGTTGCTGCTGGGTGCAGCGGCTTCAATAACGGGACCTGTTCCGATTTCCGGCTTTTGAGACATGCGCCGGGCCGTTGGGAGTGTGATTTTGATGGAGGTTGTCTGGTATGGGGCAGAAGATGTGTGGTGGTGTTGGGGGAGAGGTGGGGGCATGGTTCTCTGTACAAACTTTGTGGAACTTGAAAGTTTGCGGTTTCTCCAAGAATCATATGAGCTCAAACCCAAAAGATGGTTTTGATGAAAATAATGAAGAGAAAGAGCAAATGACAAAGTAAAGATGGCAAAAACGCAAAAGAATTAGCACAACCTGGTTTCGATCCAGGGACCTCTGGGTTATGAGCCCAGCGCTCTACCCCTGAGCTATTGTGCTTGCTGATGGAAAATTTCGGAAAGTTAATCTCCTGTCTAGGCTGGCGCTTGGGCTGAAACTTTTCTGGCCCTAGGGATAGCCCGCCCTCACGTTCATTAAGTCCGTGAACTTCACAGGTGCCAGGTCATGAGGCGATGGTCATGCTCATCTACAATGAGCTGCCCTCCAACATTTTTTTTTTCGAAGTTCAATCTGACGGCATTCACCATGCGATAGCTTCCCGGGGTAATACTTTGGTGGCGTAGTGTCCCCAACCGCAATACGGCAAATGCATGACTTTCCTGAGTTGGAATGCGAATGTAAATTTGAACGAGGCACGAGGCAACGTTTGAAAAGAGAATTTGATGTCAAAAATGATGTCTATTCAGCCGAGTTGAGGCTTTCGCTATCTACCTTGATAGCTTTGTGCTTCACCATCTTTCTTGGGGGTAAACATCCCTCCTCAGCTAAGTACCTCAGACTGTCCCCTATCCCAACACATAGTTCCGCCCTCCTGCCTAGTCGCAGACGACAGACGCCTTGGCCAAGTGGACTTTTTTGTCATAGTTGTCGCCATCTGCATTGCCAGCCTTGATAAGACGCGGCGAAATGACAAACTTGACAGTGCTCTTGGCACTCAGATCTTTCTCCCAGACCTCAGCCTCATGTAGGCCTGGTTGGTAATGAACATCACCTTCAACCGTAAAAGATGCATCATCCCAGTCGATGAAGAAGTGAGCTTTGGACTTCATGAAGATTCTTAGGAGCTCCACAGCGTCCTTGAAGACCTTCCTGAGTTCCCCGTAGAGCTGGGACTTTTGAGCCTCACAGTCTGGGCTGTCGACGGGCAGAAATTGAACAAGCCCTTCATATTCTTCGTAGATGGCGTCCTCCACGTCATCTTCGTCGAAACCCATCGCACGGTCGATCATGTTTGCAGAATTTGCTTTCCACTGAAGAAGTTCTGAGGGAGTCAGCTTCCCTGCATTAGCAGCATCTGGATCCGCGCAATCAGTTAGCTATGCACTCAATCAATATTTACGGAAGGGAAACTCCATTACCTAGCAAGCTGTCGAGCAGTGAAGTGAAAATCATGCCGGGCGTGCCGGCCCAGCTCTTTTCGTACCGTTGCGATCCCTCGGCCGCGTTCACAGATGGGAAGATGCGACGAAAGACGGCACGCCAAATGTATCCTTCAATAACACTGGCCCGCAGATCATCATTCTGGAGAAGCTTGTAATGTTCAAACGTCATACGACAGACAGCACACAACTTGTCCTTATGGCCGTGTCGTAGAATGTCTGTATCCGTAGGACAAGCCGTGAGAGACACAGCGGCAATATTCTGGATGTTGTACGTCATGCGCTTCCAACCAGATCTGATCGCATCATCTGACACCTTGTTCGGATTGGCAATGGCTTGATTGTTGAGCCTTTGGTTCTCATGCGAAAGCATCTGCGCTTTGAGTTCGATGATCTGTCCGTCAAGTTCGCTGATATGTTGATGTAGTTTTTGCATGTCCCGCCGATGAGACTTCTCTGTTCGGGCCAACTGTTCCTTGGTGTCACGGGCTTCTCTCCTGGCGCTGATTGCAAAGGATCGATACTTTGTGACCTCCTCCATACACTCTGCTGTCCGCTTTTCCTGTCGCTGGAACTTTTCCTGGAGTCGTTGTATCTCGGCATCTCGTAGGACACTCTCCGCTGAAGGGCGAGAAGGCTCGCTGTGGCCCTGTATTCTGGTATCAGAGGCGGCGCCTCGTTGGAACTGCCTCCCCAGATGAGAATCGACTGTGTTTCTCTCCCTCAAGCTAGCAGTATTCTGATAGCCTCTATCATACCGGGATGGAGGTATGCCTTGCGCTTTCCGACGCCCTTGACCAGGCTGAGACTGACGTGCGCTCATGTCAATGCTGGCAGGAGCATCGCGCCCACTGCTTTGGTTCTGTGTTGATTCTCTGGGCGAGGTCTCACTAGGGACCACGATCGCAATGTCTTCTGTCTGTGATATACTTAGCCCAACGATTTCAAGTTTTTGATCCCTTTCGCTTTCTGGGCTGGCTTACCACACCAAGCTCGTCGCGCATGCTCATGCGCAACAAGGGGAGCGGCATGTTGGTGATGGGGGTCTTGAGTAGATATTTAGAGAAGAGTACTTGTTGTCGAAAGAAGCTGGGTTGCCTGATGAAAGTGGGTGGTGAAGAAAGAGAGAAATGATTCTGAACCCAACCAGAGGCGGGCGATGAGAAAATCTTTCCTTCTCTCCGTTGTGCTGAAAGGTTGCCTCAGGAGTTGGACTCGAGGAAGGTGCGTCTTGGAGGATGATTCAGTTGGGCAACTACCTTATACGAGTGAGGTAGTTGCGCACCTTGCACCTTCCCAGGTCTTGCCGAGAATTACATATCAAAGGAAGGTACCTGCCTCCGGACTTCCTCTAACTGCCAGAAAATTCCCCCGAGTGCCACTACCTTCCCTACCTTACCTTGATTCAGTTCGGCTTCTTTTCGCTTTCTTCCTACCTAAGGTACCTACGACTCCAGGCGCCTTCGAGGTTTCCTCTCTTCCACACCTCGTCGAGTAAGGCTAAATCGCGCTCTCCGTCTTGCGAAATTCCTTCCACTTCTCCATCCTGGTTCACTCAAGCTGAGGGTGCCAATCCACCGAAATCTCGTTTCTCGCGTTCACTCATCAATCATACACTTTCGGGCCAGGTAAATTTCACTCCTATGGCAACGACTCAATCCCTTCATTCTCTTGCGTACAGCGCGTTTTATTTCTCATATTTCTCTCTTATTATTATTGCTCTGCCTCATTTCTTATCAGCTAACACTTCTGTTCTCTCCCAGCAAAAGAAGGCAGGAAGATTCAAATCCAAAACCTCGAAGCCGGCAGTTGTCATGGCAGACAACGAGGACGTTATCGTCATTGGCATTGACTTCGGCACGACGTAAGTTCCTCTTGTGGTCCTGGTTCAACGAAGCATTTTGACTAATTTGATCCAGCTTTTCGGGTGTCAGTTGGGCATTCTCTGGTCAGCCCAATGACATCGAGGTCATAACCAGATGGGAGGCTGAGCTCAACTTTGCCTCTGACACTGAAAAGACACCGACCATGATTCATCACCAAGGTCCTCAAGGCACTGTTTCGTGGGGTTATGGCATCTCGACTGAAAACATCCCGGATGCGATGAGGTGGTTCAAGCTTCTGCTGGTTGATGGTGCTGACCTTCCTGCGAACCTGCGAACCTCGTCGCAGATTGCTACAGCTAGAGAGCTTGTGAAAGCGGCGAACAAAGATCCCGTCGATGTCATCAGCAGCTATCTTCTTCGACTATGGAACCATTCCATCGAGTGTATTGGAATCTCAGCTGGTAACGATCTTATTAAGATGTGCAAGTTCCACGTCGTTATCACCTTGCCTGCGATCTGGCCGGATTATGCCAAGGTTCGAATGAGACGAGCTGCGGAGAATGCTGGCATCGTTGAGAAGCGTCCAGCTGGTAAAACAACGTTGTCCTTCGTCTCAGAGCCAGAGGCAGCGGCCCTAGCTACATTCAAAGACCTGGCAGGCCGACCAAATATCAAGGTATGACTGCCTTGTCTTTGCAGAAAACGATCTACTGAACTGGCGTCTTAGGTAGGCGATCACTTCGTTGTTTGCGATGCTGGAGGAGGTACAGTCGACCTGATCAGCTACGAGGTCATGAGCCTGAAGCCTATGGCCGTTTGTGAGGCTATCAAGGGAGACGGAGACTTGTGCGGCGGGGTGTTTCTGGACGAGGCATTCATCAACCTTGTGAAGCAAAAGGTTACCGCCCAAGCCTGGGAAAATATTCCCAAAGACGAGGCAGCTGGTATCATCAATGGAGACTGGGAGCATGGCATCAAACAGCAATTCGACTCCCAAGTTCGCGACTGGCACATCAAGCTGCCTCCCGAGTGTATAGCCAAAGGAACACCCAACCGTGGTGTCAAGCGCAAGAGGAACCTCATACTCAATCTGCAAGATCTTACCCCTGTGTTCGATTCGATCGCCACAAAGATTGCCGCCCTCGTGCAAAAGCAGATAGATGGCGTTCGATCCAAGTCAGGCAAGCTCCCCAAGGTATGAATCGATCCCTACGTCTGTCAACTACCACCAGAAGGTCTTACTGACATACTGAATGAAAAGAACGTCATCTTGGTAGGGGGATTCGGCAGATGCCGCTACCTTCGCAGCCATCTTCAACGCGTCGTTGACAATGACATTGTGCTCCTCCAGTCCACAGGAACCAAGCCGTGAGTCTCTTCTTCTCTTTTTTGGCCCTTCTATCTTTTTCTGACTAACGACCTCAAGATGGACCGCCATTTGCCGTGGTGCAGCGATTCACGGTCTCGCGCAGCAGAAATTGTCTCCCGGCCTCTTAATCAGCGTCAAATCCAGAGTCGCACGAGCTAGCTATGGAATCAGAAAGGACACGAAGTTCAATCCTCTGCTTCACAGCCAGAAGAACAAGTATTGGTGCAAGAAAGAACAAGTGTGGATGGCCCAATACCAGATGGATTGGTTTCTGAAGAAAGTATGTTCTCCTCCGGGTAAAAATTACGTCACGTTAAGAACAGCCTAACTCTACTGATAGGACACGAACATTTCGAGCACCGATCCCGTCCGCAAGAGCTACTATCGTCTATTGGAATCTTCTCCAGAGATGATTGAGGCGGTATTATATACTACCAGTGCCTGGCCTCCCCCAAAAGAGTACAACAGGACTGTCAAGAAGCTTTGTTCCGTTACTTGGAACAAGAAGCTTGACCTCGAGAACCTGCCTCGCCATACCAACATCTTAGGCAAAGTCTTTCGCAAACTCAATTACGACCTAGATATGACTTGCGCCGGTGGAAGCATCGACTTCACTGTCATTCATGAGGGTAAGAGCGTTGGAGCCAAGAATGTCTCAGTCGTCTTTGAGGAGGAGGAGGGCAAAGATGTCATCCTTGAGCCGGGCCCCTCAGCTCCCAACTGATAAGCCTCTCACGCCAAAGGACCTTGGAGGGAACATGGTGACATTGAGATTTGAGGGAGTTGCGTGGAGAAACCATGGGGTCGTGTGTAGGTCTATCATCGGCGGAATGGTTCGAGCCAGATGGTGAAGTGCGGGCTCGTTTTCGTAGCGGCCGGGAAGACCAGGAAAGGTAAATACGAGCAATAAGTTCGGAACTTTTCTCATCACTTCGGGGTGTGACATCGAATGTTGAGAAACATTGGCCGAGTCTGACTGCCACTCATCCAGCTTCCGAGAAATCATCCACATTTCAGCTGATAAGGCGTGATGCCTTGCTCGCATTGTGAGGAAGGTAGGAATTAGCCAGATAGAAAGAGAATTCGAGAATCCTGAAGGACACCGTATATCGTGCGTACGGGCTCGCCACACCTTGCCTTGCCTTAACGTGGGCTTATCTCAGCTTGAACGAGTTGACAGATTTCATTGGACCATGACATCGGGTTGTCTTGAATAGAGGAAAGCGTGTCTATTGGTATGGTCTACACATCAGAAAGGCCATGTCTGATACGAGAACCCATGCTTGGTGTCTTCCAAATCCACAACTGTGGCGTTTCTGACCCGCAACCCGCCAGCTTGGGCTCACCGAAGCTTATCCAAACCATCACCTGCTCGACCCGTCATCGAGTCACGTCAGCAGAAGGCCAACCGGACAGCGGTGCGAGGGCGCTAAGTTTGGGACTTCCCAGATATCCGGTACGTTGGACCACCCTCATGCATAGCCCAAATGATGGACTTTGTATGCATGCTTCGTCAATGCCCAAAAGCTGGTGAAGCTGCGGTAAGCGCCGGTGGCGAATGAAAGAGATTGTTTTCGACTATCCGCACGACTTTGTGTAACCTGAGACGTCTTCTCAGCGGCATGGAACGGAAACCCAAAGGTGTCTCTGGCAGAAGTCAAATAGATTGTTTTCGCCTGGGCTGTCTTTGCTGTAGCCTGCGATTCAACGACAGATCCATAATCTTGGCGATTAGCTGGTAAGCTCGCTCGCCCCAAAAGACAGCTTTAATATGCTGCAGCTGTATATAGAGCTTATATGCTGACTCGAAATTGAGATTTACGACATGGGCGAGTCCATTGATCCGGTTGGTCCGAGTACAGCTTATGGCTTGATGGCGCAAGAGCCTGAGATAACAGCTGCCCAAGGAGGAGAAAGTCGGGAGAGTGAGCGTTCGAAGATCCGGCGACGATGCATGTGGCCATGATATTTTGCGCTTGGCGGCTACGCACTCACACTCTTTAAGCGAGAACCCCCAACAGCATGATAGCCAAGACTGAGACCCAGCCCCAGATCGGAGGGCCACTGGAGAAGGCAGAGCAGCCCGACTCCTCCTCCACCAAGGGCCATCTCTTAGGGGATAACACCGACACAGAGCGAGGCAAAGATGCCGTCGTCATCGAGCCCGTCCGTACAGTCACCGGAGTCAAGTGGTATCTCTGATTCTCATCGTCGTCCCCATCCTCTCATCACCATTCTCTTCGCCCTAGACAACACCGTCGTCGCAGACGTGCAGCCTCAGATCGTGCTGCAGTTCGAATCCATCCAGGATATCGCGTGGCTCGCTGTCGCTTTCATCATGTCGACCACAGCTGTCAACCTCTTTTATGGCCAGCTGTACTCCCATCTGAGTCCCAAGTGGCTCTACATCGGCAGTGTCGCTGTCTTCGAAGCGGGTAGTCCTCTCTGCGGCGCGGCGCCGGACATGAACAGCCTTATTGTCGGAAGAGCGTTGTGCGGTCTCGGTGGTGTTGGTATGTATCTCGGTGTCATGGTCCTCATCGCTGCGACCACGACGATCCAGGAGCGGCCTGCGTATCTCGCAAGTATTGGGATTACGTGGGGCTAGGAACCCTGCTTGGACCGGTGGTGAGAGGTGCTTTTGCTGACTCGGATGCGACGTGGCGGTAAGTCATCTCAACTATGGTCGACAGTCTCCTCAGCGACTGACACTTGACAGCTGGGCCTTCTATATCAACTTTCCCATCGGCGGCCTAGCCGCACAGGTGTACCTCTTCATGCTACCGTCCCCAGACCCTCAGCCTGGCGCAACTATCCTAAAGCGACTCGCCGAGATCGACTGGATCGGTGCTCCGCTGATGCTAGGCGCCATCGTCTGCTTCACCATGGGCGTCTCCTTCGGCGGCGTCCTGTATGAATGCGACTCGGGCTCCGACATAGCACTTTTTGTCGTCGCAGGCGTCCTGCTCATAGCCTTCGGCATCCAGCAAGTATACTGCATCGGCACAACCAAGGAGCGGCGCATCTTCCCAGTCGAGCTCATCACCTCCCGCAAGTCCTACCGCACCATCACCCTCATGTTCTGTGTAACAGTAACCGGAGGCTGCGCCATCTTCGTCCCGGTATACTTTGTCCCCATCTTCTTCCAATTCATGAGGGGCGACAGCGCTATTGACGCGGCTGTCCACCTGCTGCCGCTCATCCTGGTGATGGTCACTGTGGCCCTTAGGCAGGGCGGTATGCTGTCGTATCCGTCTGGGAAGTTCTGGCTGTACATGCCGTGGTTCACCGTCGGCGGCATCATTAGTGTCGTTGCTTCCACGTTGATGTACTTCGTCAAGACTGATACAAGCACGGCATGGATCTATGGTGCCTCGGCCATGCTCGGTACCGGCGTCGGTACCTTCACGCAAGCGGGCTTCTCGACTGCCCAGGCCAGTTTGCCGGCTCCTAAGGCTGCTGTTGCGTCCTCTCCGATTGCCTTGGCCCAGACGAGCGGTGTCAATATCGCGCTGGCGGTCGGTAACGCTGTGTCTCTGAACAGGGCTGAGAAGCGGCTGACTACAATTCTTCCGGATACTGTCACGGAGGACCAGATTCAGGCTGCGATTGCTGGTGTCGGGACGGACTTTGTCACGACGCTGCCGTCGCGGATGCAGCAGGAGGTTCTCGAGGCCATCGTCGAGGCTCTGAATCTGCGAATCTGCCTTATATCTTGGTGATCACAGCCGGGGCACTTGTCTTAGTGTGCATTGTGTTGATGAATCCCGATGAAGAGGAAACACTTGTTGATGACGGCTGATGTAGGGGTTTGAGGATCTTTAGCAGATGATGAGGGAGGAATAAGAAGAACGAATGTATACGAAGATGTTGAATCTTGGTGAAGAAATCATAGATAGGGACATCATAATGTTAAAGTTGTCCGAATGGGCATAGAGTCTGATGAGATGAGAGCATGAAAAATGAGAAACCTGATGTTGATTGCAGGGCCACCAGTTGTACCCGTGCCCTCAGGAGCGACAGGTCACGCCCCTAGACGTTCCCATTTGATGAACAACTTGGTAAAATTTGTCATTAGCGACATCCAACCGCTTGAGAGCCGCTTAGCCCGCCAATATTATTTCCGTGATGGTACCTTCCCTCCGGCGTCAAGCAGGTATTCTTTTTCGAATAATTCCTCAACATAGAGACCAAGGGGCAAACCTCAATCGTCGCGCAGGAGAATAAGGAGAAGTCTATTGCTGAAGATAGCCTATTGGTGGACGATGACCATACACTCAGCAACGAAACTGTCAAGAGCCTGGAGCTCATTGAGGACAATGAGTGTGCTCTTGAGTACCGCCTCGAAGGACTCGATACGTGTCTTGTTGCAAGCTGGAGATCCCTTGACAGTGAGACAGTTGACGCTATCATTCACGAGGTTGAAGGGAGAAGTGAAAGGGATAAGTGAGATGAAGAGTGAGGTGAGGTCGTCGCGGTGGATCGTGCACCCGCGGGGCCGTGCGGAGAAACGGGTCCCAGCGCGTCTTACCTAATCCGCTCGTGGACCCGCTATTTTAAAACAGAGCCACAGGGGGACTGCAGCTCCATGTTGCAGGACAGTTTCGCTCTAACCCGTTGCGGCCGGTCCATCCCTCGGTCGGAGGACGTCCAAAAGTTGACACCTCTTCGGAAACTCAACCACAGCTCTGAACCTCTCATCAAATCCCGGAGCTCCGTCGCGAACTCGTCCAAATTCGCCATCTCCCCCTATTACCAACGACGACGACGACGACGACGACGACGACAAAGAGACGCGCCGCCATAGATATCGGCCCGCCAAACACAGCATGAGTTCATGAGAACAGGGTCCCATCGTGCCCTTGCTGCTGTCATTCGTCACAGCCCGCCATGGCCCTCCCTCTCGTGAGAGGCCATCCCGTCCGCGGACTCTGGATCGCGTTCCTTCACCTCCTTTTCGCGGCTTCGGTATGCGCCTACACACCACTCTCGGCAGCCGTGCTCAAGAACGTCACGGTATCTGAGGCCGACTTTGACATTCACAACGGCCCATTGCTGGCCCCCATTCTCATCCCTCGAGTGCCCGGCACGGATGGGCAGCTCAAAACTCAACAGCATTTCGTCGATTTCTTCACCAAGAACTTACCGAAATGGAATATCCAATGGCAAAACTCAACGGATAAGACGCCCGCCACGGGAAACACCGATATCCCGTTTCAGAATCTCATCATCAGGCGCGAACCACCATGGACGAAGCCTGGCCAGGCCAACTATCTCACCCTGGTGGCGCATTACGACAGCAAGATCGAACCCAAGGGCTTTATTGGCGCGACGGATAGTGCTGCGCCGTGCGCTATGCTTCTGCACGTTGCGAGGGCGCTGGATCCGATGATGACCCAGATGTACGATGAGATGGTTGCCCTCGGAGAGAATGGTGGCACAGTTCCCCAGGACATGGGTCTGCAGATCCTGCTTCTCGATGGAGAGGAAGCTTTCAAGTCCTGGACGGATACCGACTCACTCTATGGCGCAAGGTCAGTTGAAGTATGACACAGCATGAGATCTCATCGCACTAACATCAAGCCGTAGGTCCCTGGCTCTCGAATGGGAGAACACATTCAACCCCGCCATGTCTCATTACAAGAACCCCCTTGAGCAGATCAGCATGTTCGTGCTGCTTGATCTCCTCGGCTCAGCGGAACCCAAAGTCCCTTCCTACTTCCAGTCAACCCACTGGGCCTACAAGGCCATGGCCGACATTGAGAAGCGCATGCGTGATCTCAACTTACTCGAGAGCAAGCCCAAGATGCCGTTCCTATACGACATTAACAAGGTGAACCAGATGTTTGGACGCAGTGGCATCGGCGACGACCATGTCCCCTTCATGATGAAGGGCGTCAACATTCTGCATATGATTCCCTCGCCTTTCCCTGACGTATGGCACACGACGCAGGATGATGGGGAGCACCTCGATATGCCGACGGTGAGGGACTGGACGAAGATTGTGACGGCGTTTACGATGGAGTGGCTTGATGCGATGGAAATAATGCCCGAAGAGGCCCAGAGGTAGCATACCTAGAATTACGTCTTTGTTCGTGACCACCTCTGTTCATCGCTTGGTTTGGTGTAACCCGAAGCCAAAGGATCGAATCATCTTGCGGGTGGTGTTCCAACTTTTAGTTCTCACACAACGCCTTTGTTGCAAGTTCGGTAAACCATTTAAACACTTTACCTCATCACCCTTTGTGGCGGTAAGCAGGCGGCGATCAAAGGAATGAATGTAGCCTTGTCCCTGTAGTATTCGGTAACCTAAAAAGCTGCTAGATCTACTGATGACTGTTTCCGCCCTGAGTCTGATTCAAGGTACGGTCAGGAACTCCTCGCATAAGATGGCTATGAAAGATGATGCTTACTGTAGATAACATTATATTAGGAGACAAATATCACAGCTCTTCCTCATGTCATCGTAGTGGTCACACCGCTATTCATCATCAAATCACTTTCAGTACATCACAGAGTAGGCGTAAGTCTACCACAAGAGGAATGGTGGGTTTTTCAATTCAAGTCCAAAGCTTACAAGCAAATAGAAACTACGCGATTCACGAGACACACGGTCTTCAAGAGTGGCCATCCGCACGCAAACATGACGCCTTCTCATAAGCTATGGCAATCAGTGACCGCAATGATTCCAGACGACCGAATCATCAGGTTTTGTGACGACATGGATAATTTCTTCCTGCTCGTGATTGGCGAAGGCGACGAACACAAGTCATACGCATATCCCTCTTGGGATGCCGACTCCGGTCCATGTTTCGAGATGTCTGACTTGGATGATGAGGGAGTGTCGGGCAATACCAAACCGAAGTCCATGCCGGTGGCACTCGTCGTCTCTCGTGACAAATTATCGACAGACGACGGTGTCCGATTCGAATGCAGCAACTTCCGTCCAATACGAGTCGTATACGATGAGTGTGAAGAAACTCCTACGGCACGATTTCCACACCACTCTGTCGAGCCGATGATTGTGCTAATGTCAATTCTTCATGGCAATGCTCAGAAATTCATCTCGAGTGCCTTATCTACCATGGAGCTATTCGACCTGCTGGTATGCGCCAACGAATGCAGACTTACGAATAATGATCTTCTGCGCCTTTACATAAATGAGCAGATACCTGATAGGGAGAAGAGGAGAAATTCACCTTTGAAAGAACACATCGCCTGGATTGCTTCCATTTGTGGTGACGTTGCGGTAAAAGACGAGATGGTCACCGACCTGGGATACCGATGCTCTGTTGATAACGGAGATCCAAACGACGTCTTCCGCATTGGCGAGCAAAACGTCGAAGGGGGCCTAAAGATGAAGGAGAATCCCACGATCTTAGAATCACAGATTGTTGGTAAGTCTCACGGAATTGTGAATAGAGAGAGTTAAAGCACGATGGTCTAATAGAAACAGATGATATAGCTAATACCCGCAAGCGGCTCTTGCAAGACCTCATCGCACTGCTAAGAGATGCGATGTGCTGCAATGAAGTTGAAGAACTTTGCGTAGCCGAGGACGTGACGCAAAAGGTCCGCGTCGATTGCTCTGGCAAGATTCGGAGTTCTTTTATCGAAGCAAGCTCAAACAATCCTGTCATACAAGACGCTCTTCAAGAAGTATCTTCCACTTATTCCGGTAGCGCTGAAGAGTTGCGGAGTTTACTTCTACGTCTAAGCTGCGAAACCATTGACGGTCATAAAGCCTGCAATCCTCTGCCAAATATGAGACACAAGTTAGAAGACAAAGCACGATGGCCTCCTCCACCAATGACTATGGGCATGAACTCTGAGGGCAATCAGCTCGACGCGTGGAGATCTCGGCAGATAGGTTTGGGTAGATGAAGATCACACACAGCCTGTAACAGACTGTTCGAGATGTCAAATTGGTGATGGTTGATTTCTGGAAGCTCGAGAGATATTTTTATGAAGTTTCATTCCTCTAAACTTGAGAGGTACTTTTCTAAGGCTTGACATCATACCGACCATTACAACGGACATGACGAGTGGTTTATTTAAGACGGGCGTCTGAGGATATTGCCAGTCAATTACGTCTTCTGCTTTTTCCCTGCTTTTAGTTGTTTCCGATATTCCAGGGAGACTAGCTGCATAGAAATGAGGTTGAGTGGCCCCGAAGCGTGGAGGCCCATGTGTCGTGCGAAAACGACCAGATATCACCTTATAGTACTTACATACTTATGCTTTGGGAAAGTCTACTTTGAACAAAAAGCAAACACACTGCCCCGACTTCTACTGCCATCTGCTACGACAGTAATGATGCGACGCTTTGTTTAGACCTTGTGAACAATCAGTGCCAAATGTCATTTTCTTACAACTTCAGCTTCAAGCAAAGGCCAAAATGTTCCTCTCACTTATTTCGAAATTCGACCCCAGAGTACTCAATCGAAGGTCACGGGGCTGGCGTGTCTCTTAGGCCATAAAAAACCACGATATGGATACGAGACCGAGTGGGCCTTGATAATTCATGAATGCAAAGAGATAGTCGGCGGTCTTAGCTTCCTGTCAATGATCTAAAACATCAGTCAAGTCCATCACCACACGTGCGCTTGTGAGACGTGCTCAGCCGGCGCGCCGCCCTCATCCTCAAATCCCACCTGTCGCTTCTAGATTACTGGGGGCTGTGGAGTTGAATCATTTTCTTTGTGGTGGATTCCAAATTGGTGTTCTGATATAGTGTCCTTGTTTTGTACACGGTGAAACGGACGAATGTTTACCCTCATTACCTCCACGAGCGACGTGGAGCCGGCTGGTGTGTCAAAGGATTGAACATCGTCTTGGTCCCTTGCCCTATCCGCATCCAGCTAAAGGCCTTTCAACTGCGCGCATGTTCTCGGCGATGTCGATTGAATCAATTCAAGCCGCGTTACGTGTCTTTTTGCACAGGAGGTATGATAGAAGCCCGCCCGTTTCCTGTAGATCAAACATGACAAACGGCACGGGCTCTTCTTCAGTACACCAACGCCAGCTCTACAACACGTAAAACATCATTTTGCAGAGAGCGTGAAAGTTCCGTGTCAGAGCGACGGAGAGGAAATGAGAGAATATTGGAGGCTATTCCGAAAGCTTACAAGCTATAAGAAGCTTTACATTACACGGTTACTAAGAGCGACCACTGGCCCAAGATGACGCCTACCGAGACTGATGTGAGGCCGGCCGACACCGAACTCACGTCTACTGCCAACCTGAGGGATTGGAAAGCAGTCCAAGCAGCATTCTTAGCTAACAAAATTGTATTTTTGTTTTTCACTTCCCGTCCAAGGACGATATAGGCTTCAACAGGCTAGTTAGCTCTGACCGGCCGGTCAAAGTCTGTATCTCCAGGCAGGTGATGGAGAAAGCTTCACCATTTATGTTTAAGAAACTGGAAGCAAAAGAGCATGATTTGATGGAAGCCGACGATGTCGAGCCTATGCTGGTTCTCTTAGACATTGCCCATGGGGGCATTCAAGAGTTCATTCCGGAGGAGATCTTGAGTGGAGAGCTTCACAGTCTAGTGATACATGCTAAGAGGCACGATCTCATAGATGTTCTGTATCCGCATTTCAAGAAATGGGTGCCAACAGATCAGGATAGACGTAACTTTTTGAAAGCAGAACTTGTAGACACGTCTGCGTGGGCTGCTTGGGAGATCAAAGAGTGGGATATCACAGAGTGGGAGATCAAACATGCGAGGATCAGGGACTGGGAGATCAAAATGGCGAAGGTTAAAGCGAGGAAGATCAAAGCGCGAGGTATCTACCACGAAATGGTCAACCACTTAGGCTTCATATGCGAGGTCGATGGTGGGGGCAACGTTCTAAGACCAGTGTCGAACACGCCGATGAAGGAAGATCATTCTCTTAACGACACAGAAGTCACTGGTAAGTCTTGCGCATCTCCATCGTCGAGAGCCAAAGTACTGATATGGTTTAACAAAAATAGAGCATACGGCTGAAGTCCGCAGACAAGGACTGAAATTTGCATTCGAAGCGCTCAGAAACGTCCTCAAGCCCGACTTGCCCGGTCGGAAAGGCTGCCTCGCTACCGACAAAGCCCACGAAGACGACCCGGCATGCCCTTCTGTTGCTATCAGCATTATGGATGATGCTTCAATGGAAGGATTAAACCAGGTAATCGGTATTCCCGGTTTCAATGTGAAGACCTTCATTGCTGGAGAAAATCCAGTGTGTTTACTTAGTGTCAAAGAACTACGGGATGACTTCTTACATCTGAAGATTGATGCCATTAAATGTCATGACTTTTGTGATCCTTTTCAAGAGATGAGAGCCGTGTTGGAAGACAAGTCCAACTGGCCCATTTTGCCGCCTCATATCTTGGACGGAGAGGCACATCGGGTTCAGAACTCTGGATGAACGCCCGAGTAGTGACACCGGCCTCGAAACGGTTAGGGAATAGAAAGGTGAAGGGTCATTGTTTTTTGGAGACCAGATGCATTTTCGGCAAAGGTTTTCGGTTAGTACGTTCAATCTATGAAGTTTTCAGTGATTCTCATAGCGCGCAAAATCTATAAGCAGAGCACGCGGGATACATGAGGGCCCGCCACCCGAGAACTGACGCTGAAGATAGGGCACAGAGATATTAACCTTCATCCACCAAACTCTGTACTTTCATTTGTCTCAATTACATGTGGTTCGAAAAAGGAGCTGGTGCATGATGTGGGTATAGAGCGGATCTTGATAGCCCACAAAGTGCGACACTAGCATAAAAACGGAGGTCAGTCATCGTAGTCATTTAGGTCAAAGATCTTTTAGAAAGCGTATGAACTAAGGGGGTTTGATCCTCGGTGTCAGAAATGTTCTAGAATTTGATTTTTGTCGAGCCTGTCTTTGATGGGGAGCTGAGTTTGAGAACACGAAGGTCGAAACGAAGTCGAAAGGTCGATCTAAGATCTCCTCACTACGACCTTATAAATTACTTGAACCCCAACAGAATCTGGCAAAGAGAGAAGAGCTCGGCCATCAGAGAAAGATTTTCTAGTTGAGTAAGTACGTATAACTAGCTTCTTCCCTCCGTATCTAGGTCTATGTCATCGGCGCTATAGTATCAATTGGAGTTGGCTCAATCGGTTTCGGCTAGCTGCCTACCTAGGTCCTCCTGCACAGAGCGCATTCCCCACATCCGCATATCTACTACCCATTGCATATATTACATATTCACAAGAAAGCTGTTTAGTCGCATGAGCAAGACAGGGAGATTTGCATCTTAACCAGCTCAGAACAATCAAACTCAGGCACTCACTCACTATGGCGTCGGCCGCAGACGACTCACTTAATGTCCCCGAGGGAGTGGAACCTCCCATCGCGAAAGAAAAGGTCTCCTTCGACGATCGAGGCGACCTCACTCTTAGAGTCGGCAATTTGGAGAATGGCGGCGCCGACGTGTTCGAATTTGTCGTCTGCTCTAGGGCACTAGCGCGCGCGTCTCCAGTGTTTCGAGCAATGCTCTTTGGTGGATTCTCGGAGTCGAAGCCCGAGGGAGACACTTGGATCGTGAATCTTCCCGGAGACCGATCTGCGCCCTTTTTCATTCTGCTCAACATCATCCATGGTTGCTTCAGCGCGGTCCCGCAGAAACTGGAGCTGGATGAGCTCTACCAGCTGCTTGTTGTCACGAACAAATATGACATGTTGTCGGTCATATTCCAGTGGGCGTCAATCTGGTTCGAACCTCACAAGAACCTCGATGTGATCTCGGAAGGGAACGAAAGATTATTGTGGATTGCCTGGGAGCTCGGAGAGGAAGAGACCTTTATATTGAAATGTCGAGACTTCGTTCTTAGGTCCAAAGTCAACACCGAAGGGCAGATCGTTGACAAGACAGGGGTCCCTCTCAACACTTACGATTGTTATGAAGCCAATGGCATAATAGGTGGGTTCCTAAACATAAAGTTGTGGAATGAGTTTGCTTAACAAGCTGCAATTAGATGACATCACAAAGGCTCGACAGGATATTCTGGATGAATTGATTTCAGACTTTCACGCCGCCATTCGGGATGGATTAGAAGGCCGAGGATGCAAAAAAGAACGGCCCAAAGAGCAGCCTGAATCGCACTATGCTGGTTATCATGGATATGGGCATCCTCCTCCCAAGACTCATGCCCTGTCTGCGACTGATTGGAAAGCAATTAAGGACCGGTGCAACGACACTGCCCTGGTTGAGGTAATGAAAGCTGTCGAACATCTTCGTCTAGGGAAATTTGGGGTCCCGCAGGAAACTAGAACACGCTTTCTTGGATACGTCAACGACCTTTGGTATCTGGCTTCCGGTCTCCGATCTAAAAGTCAAGCAGTCCACAAGAACTGCTCTCCTTTAAATAAAATCTTGGACCGATTCGAAGTTTCGAGGAGGGGTTTCAAGTCACCAATCTCGGACAACAATCTCAACTACATGAGGAACCAGGCCAAGAAGACTGCCATTGGCGGGGATAGATCAGCAGAGACGGGGGGGCCGCCAAAGAAGAAGCCCAGATTCTGAAGCACGTGAAGGGAACAAGGACTAAGCACTCTGACGCGAGGACAAAGGTCGCACCCATACCGTGGCTTTCACTGAGAATTAAATGGGATGATGGCTGAGCAGTGACACTGCTGCTAATTTATCAAGACATGGTCTTTTATCATTAATTCTGCAATATTGAGCTACCAGAACGTAACCAACCACTTGTGCTTCCAATTGATAAACAAAAACCGCTACCCAGAAGCACACAGCTGGCCATATATCATCGGCGCAACTTCAGATACGAGCTCTTCGCCTGAGCCCTCTTCTCACGCAAGATCTTCCTCTCCTCCGCCGAATACAGCCCATCTCCCGTCTTCTCCCCCAGTCTCCCTCTAGAAACGTAGTTCTCTTCCAGCCAGTCCGTGTACCCGGCCTTCTTTGCATCCACTACCCCCATGTTCACCCTGTTCCTTTCAACCTGCCACACAGTGTCCAGCCCCACCTCATCCATCTTCTCACAGGGTCCTTTCTCAGCGTGGAAGAAGTCTCTGAAGAGGGCGTCAATATCCCGGGGTGAAGCAAGTTCCGCCTGTAGGATACGTAGCGTGTCTGATTTCACGGCGGACCATATCCGGTTGAAGACGAAGCCGACTGACTCATGGGGGAGCGCCAAGGGGTTGAAGCCGACGCTCTTCATCTGCTTTTTAAGGAAGGGCATGAGATCTTGGTCTGTAACGCCGCAAGTCATGAGCTCGACGTATGTGTTTCGTGGCGGTAGATGATAGTGCGTGTTCAGCAGGCGCTCCGGCCTGGTAATCAAATGTCTCAGAGCTGACGTCGGCCACGTTGAGCTGTTCGAAGCCAGGATGCAGTCCTCAGGAACGAGCGCGTCGACTTTGCCCAGCATCTCCCTCTTGATCTCTGGGTCCTCGGGAAGGGCTTCGATCACCATCCAGGGGTTTCCACTGCACGATTCTTCCAAAACAGTGCTAGTCGTAACTCGGCCCGGATGCGTCTCACGGACAGCACAAACCGTAGTAAGCGCATCGCCGACATAGGGCATCGCAGAGGAAAGCACGCTGGAGTCAACGTCGTGGAGGATGACGGGCCGGCCCGTAGAGGCCCACATGACGGCTAATCGCCGGCCAAGAACTCCCGCGCCGAGGATGACGACGGGCCGGGAAGTGGGGTCGCTAGGCGGCGTCCATTTCGGGGTGACGGGCGCGGCCGCCGCTGCTTCCGTCTTAGGAGAATGGCTTGAGAATGGGCGAGTTTGATGTTGAGATGAGAAGAAATTTGATTGCCGGCATTGAGTTGTAAGTCGGGCTTTGGGGAGGAGTATTTGTGTTGTCGTTGTGGGCAGGGTTCTGGCGATTGCTACTGGTTTTGTGATGCTTCGGCTTATGATGCCGTTTGTAATGGTGGGTTGAGTGCGCCATAGTTGTTGGCAGGTTTTTCTAGATGCCATTGTGATGCTTAGTCTCCCTAGCGTCTCTGCTAGAGCCGAAGGAAACGTGGTCCATCTTATACTGTTGTGCTGTCACTTCTCGCTGAGCCGATGATGATGGCACTGTCGCATGATGAAGACAGCCGAGAGAGTGGCGTGATGTTGTCGACTAACACTGGGCTGACCTCAACTGCCAAGTTCGGGTCTTCGCGGCTGGGGTTCCAATTGCATCACGTAACTGGGGAAACTCCCCAGATCTCCCCGGAAAAGCAAGGTCACTTGCTCGGGTAGTCTATGCCGCTCTGCATCTAGCTTCCGCTGATTCCTTGTCTGTTTCGGGGGAGGGGAAGTTCATGATCCATCTCGGTGACGATGCGTCGTGGCGTCATCTGAGTAAAGTCTGCTCAAAGCATCAATACCAGATGTGGCCCTCTCCAGGGAAGGAACCCAGATCAGAAAATTGAGAATCATTCAGCCAATATGTAAAACGAGACGAAGCAATTAAAGGACCTCTGACTTCGATGGTGTTCTTCTTTAAAGCAAGCCAATTTGACCATCTCAAGAGCCCTGGGAGGCACGAAAGTACGTACCTAAATCGATAGTGGGGTTGGTGGTGCTCCATTGGCCCACTGCTCAGGTACCCAGTCTTTGTTCCCGAACAAATTCCGTTGGCCGATTCTTGTGCGAACAGCAACTTCATGACCGACATCCATCGCGGTCGCAAGCCTCCTTTCGTGCATCGCGAATCGCCGCAGGCCAGTCACAGACGTTGTCATCTCAGACTTATTATTTGTAGCCAGTGGCGTACCGCTTTTGGTGCCGCGGAGGCTATAATGTGCGGGATCCACGCGGTCGTTTCTCGCGACGGCTTCCAGACGCTCCCCCAGGACGTCAAGACATGTCTCTGCAACCGCGGTCCGGATCACCTAGGCGAAGTTCGCTGTCAAGCTCCGGGAGATGGCTCTGTATTTCTGACTCTCACCTCGACGGTTCTGGCCCTGCGCGGTGACCACGTCACCCAGCAGCCCTTTCGCGACGCGTCTTCTGGGTCTGTCCTATGCTGGAACGGCGAAGCCTGGAAGATTGCAGGGGAACCCGTCCAAGGGAACGACGGAGAGGCAATCTTTGCTTCGCTCACCGCGGCCAGTAGCCGCGATGCCGCAGAAGACGCAGTCTTGGATGTCCTGCGCAGCATCGAAGGCCCTTTCGCGTTTGTCTACTTTGACGCGACTTCATCTCGTTTATTCTATGGTCGCGACCGGCTTGGTCGACGATCGTTGCTGCTAAATGGAGAGGATGGAATCAGATTGTCCAGCATTGCTGAGAGCACATCATCTTCGTGGGCAGAGGTGGAAGCAGATGGCATCTACGTCGTAGACTTGGCAGCCTGGGACAGTGACTCACTGAAGTCAAACTCACCTCGCTCTTGGACGCCAGGCGAGACCGAGACGGTAAGCTAGATGTCTCGCACGGCATGCATTACAGTTTTTGCTACTTACGATATCAGGTCCTCAACATTGGAGTCTTCAATATGGCACTCCCACCATCGGATGTTCAGCCACTGTCAGCCGTGTCATCGTCAGTGCAGGTAGTCAAACAGCAGATGACTGAGTCGCTCAAGTTACGCGTCTTGAACGTTCCTGAACCCCCAGCTCACGATGCCGGCAACGACACGCGAGTAGCTGTCTTATTTTCTGGCGGGCTGGACTGTACAATCCTCGCGCGGATGGCTAGCGACTTGGTTCCATCTGATCAAGGCATCGATCTGATCAATGTGGCTTTCGAGAACCCTCGCCTAGCAGCGAAGCCTGACAATTCTCCCGGTGCACCGAGTCTCTATGAGGCTTGTCCAGACAGAATCACGGGAAGGAAGTCCTTTGCCGAGCTGACTACTGTCTGTCCTGCTCGTAGGTGGAGGTTCATTGCAGTGAGTTCTCTCAGCCTGATACAACTATCCCTTCATGCTGATCTTTGATAGGTGGACATTCCATACCAAGAAGTACTCGAGCATCGGAGCCAAGTGATCTCTTTGATGTATCCCCATAACACCGAGATGGATCTCTCCATTGCCTACGCCCTCTACTTTGCCGCCCGCGGCATCGGCATGTCACAAAGTAGCCCATCAGACATCGCCGTCAAATATGCCACGCCAGCGCGAGTGCTTCTCTCTGGTCTTGGGGCCGACGAACTCTTCGGCGGCTATGTACGGCATACGACCGCATTTTCGAGGAGGGGCTACCCGGGGTTACTCGAGGAACTCAAGCTAGATGTCAGTCGGCTGGGCAAGCGCAACTTGGGACGCGACGATAGAGCCATGTCCCACTGGAGTCGGGAAGTACGATTTCCGTTCCTTGACGAGCAGTTTGTCAGGTGGGCAATCGAATGCCCGGTCTGGGAGAAGTGCGACTTTGCCTATCCCGAAGGAGATTCGGGGGTCGATCCCGAGAAGCGGGTGCTAAGGTTTCTTGCGAAGGACCTTGGCATGGGCGCAGTTGCCCAGGAGAAGAAGAGAGCGGTAGGTCACACATTCTCCGAGGCGGCTTCCCATTCTCCTTACTGACCACCCTACTAGATTCAATTCGGCTCAAGGACGGCAAAGATGGAGAGTGGAAAGACAAAGGGAACAACACTCATTGCTTCATGAGTATAGTTTGGGAGACAAGTGCTTCCCAAGGCTGGCGATGATGACGTACAGATACTTCCGAGCTGGCGGTCTCTTGAACGATATTGCCAGCGACTGCGCGTTTCTGCTCTGTAGTAACCCTTTGCTTGCGACATACATTCAAGTATATAATTCAAGACCGCCGGCGATGATGTCGTAAAGGCAAGTCTGAGCCAGAAGATAGCTGAATTCAAGTCACCTTACAAAATTAGACATGAATATACTCCCCAGGCTTTTCGCAAAACATGGTTAATGTCCTACAGCTCAATTCGGCCACGTTGTTGGCCATGTCAACCAGCTCGTGTAACTAAATCTCCATTGGGCCTTCAGGGCCATGACTGAAACTCAAGTGGGCAGAAAGGTCTCACAGATCGAACGCTGGCGGCAATCCTGTGAGACAGCGACACAGGGTAAATGATCCTACTGCTACCCGGCAGTGCCCCATGCAAGCCGACATCACGCACATGTCCCAGCCAACTACCGCCCCCTTGCCTGAGCCTCGAGGTTTCCTGCATGGGGTGCCACCAACAGCGTCCCCATCCCGGCTTGGCAGCAGTCGCTTAGCTATTCTCAGGCCCTAGGAGACACAAACGGTCCTGTCACAGCCTTTCTAGTGGGGAAGCCACGGGCTGTGCTGTCTCTGTGTGATCCTGCTGCCTTGACGATCAACCCACAAACAACCCCAGCGCAGATGATGTGCTGCGTGTTTCTCAGCCGGCATTCTTACTTTAAAGCTAGCTGACCTTTCCCTTTAAGGTTGTTGAAGTCTTGATTGCAATGCTAGACTGCGAGTGTTGTCTGGTTGTAATCTGAGGGCTCATTCCTGGCCACTAAATGAGCGACCATGCACCATCTTGAAGGTCCCTGGGCGGCGGCAGATAGCACCAGGCGTCCGCCGTACAATCCAGAGCCCTCTGACCTCTCGAGAGACGATCGGCGACCGCTCATCCATGTGCAGTCCACCGACTCATCGGAGACCCGCACCGAGCCCTTAGAGTCTGAGCAAACTCCACGACCGAGGAGCTTCGTGACCGCCGAGCCCGGCGCTGCCCATGTCACCGGTGTCCCGCACGCAGCTTACAACAAGCTGTCCAACACGGGCCGGGACTCGGCCGAATCGCCTCGTCACGGCGGGTGGGATTACACACCAGGAAGAACAGACACAAAGTCCCATCTATCCCACACAGAATCCGGTTTCACTCCTCCCGCACCGAAGCAGACATGGAGCACATCGCTCAAGGGCTGGCTACCAGAGCTCATATGGTCAATCATAAGCATCGCCTCCGTCGCCGCCCTCGCCGGGGTGCTATCTCGCTTCGATGGCCAACGGCTGCCTGAGTGGCCGCTGGGCCTGACGCTCAACACCCTCATCGCCTTTCTCGCGACGCTGGCGAGAGCTGCGTTTGTGATTCCGGTGTCTGAGAGCCTGTCGCAGTTGAAGTGGCTCTGGTACCGTAAGGAGAGGCCGTTGAAGGATTTTCAGGATTTTGACTCTGCTAGTAGAGGGCCTTGGGGGAGTATTCAGCTGTTGAAGACGACTAAGGGTTGGTAAGTCTTGTGTTCTGGTGATGGTGAGAAAGGCATGGTGAGTACTGACGCTATCCGTAGGTCCCCGAGTCTCATTGCTATGATTGTAATGATTACGGCAATCTTCACTTCGACACTGACGCAGTCCGCCGTCACATATCCCGTCCGCCTCGCGCGTGTAGACGGCGATGCGACAGTACCTAGATCAACATCGTACTTTTTCAGTACATCCAATACCTTCTCCAGTCGTACGTCTTACTCTTCAATCTTCCGCCATATCCTACATCTACTGATGCGCATGCGTGCAGTACAACAAGAAAACTACGTCCAGCAATCCATCTTCGAAGGCCTAAGCTACGACCACACCCAAGAATTCCCCCTAAGCCCAGCCCGCTGTCCCACGAGCGAGTGCCAATGGGAGACATACAGCTCGTTGAGCATCTGCGCTAAATTCTGGAACGTGACGCATTCGTTAAACGTCACGACTAGAGAGACGCCTACCGGAACACCGCGGGTGAAAGCATCGCTTCCTAATGGAATATCTGCGGACTTGAGCGGTAATTACTTCGGTCTCATCAATCTGCGAGGTACTCGAAAACCAATTGCGTCGGATGTGAACCCTGAGGCGGCACTCTTCAACTTCACGGTTATCTATTCCTTGAGAGAAGGGAACGAAGCCGCAGTCGGAGCTACGGAAGCCGTGCTCTACCTCTGCGCAAAGACATACAACCTCTCTTTCACAGGCAACATCGAATCACGCAAGGTCGTTGAGATCACTTCAGACGTCGAACAGGGCTCCGTCACGTTCCCCTCCGGCCAGGTACGTGACGACTTACCAGCGATACGAGACCCCCTCAATCCCAAGAGGAAGAACTTCCCCTACGGCGGTACCGGGTTCGGAGCGATGCAGGATAGTCTTATAAATGCGCTCAACGGGTCGTATTCGGATCTTAGTAACGTTCCGAGCGCCCTTGGTCTTGCGCCGGCTCGGTATTTGGCTGCGATGCAGTACGGCGCCAAGACGTTGGAGGCGCAGGGGCGGGCGAATGTTTCGAGGGAGGTTGTGATTAATGAGGCTGTTGCGAATATTACGAATAATGTTGCGAGGAGCTTGTCGAATCGGTACGTCTGTCGTGAAGCGTCTTTCTTCTTATGCGCATGTGAACGAGGATACTAACGCACGAACAGCATCACGAATGATACCACGATAGCAAGGGGACAAGCACTCGCATCGGAGACATTCGTGCAAGTTCGCTGGCCTTGGCTCGCGTTCATATCCTGTCAGGCTGTGCTTTCCATCATGCTTCTGGCTCTGGCCATCATTCAGACGCAGGCGGCGGGGATCGGGGTTGTGAAGAGCTCTACGCTGCAGGCTATGGTGGCCATCAACTCCAAGGATAAGCAGGCTCTTGAGATTGGGCTTGCGCAGGGGCACCACCAGGAAGAGGTTGATGATGTCGTTAGGAGAGGGCCTGGGATAGCTTGGAGTCTGGGTATGAGTGATCGGGGATGGAGTCTTCGTATATAATTGTGTCTGTCATAAAGTCACCAACTGCGGCAAGCCCGCTTTACCGATCTTTACACCTTTCCATCTCACAACCATGCTTGCAAGTTCTATTCACCCAACTTTATGTAACAGCCATGATGAGAACACATGAAAGCAGTAGTGATAAATATTCCAGAATCAGAGCAGTTGGATTGACCAGGGATCTTGCGCATCCTAATCGCGTCGCTGCAACTGATAATCAGTCTCCACTTCCCGACAACCATCAAATACTTTAAAATTCGGTCCGCGGAGATGATTCATCCGCACCCACGATGACTCTTCTGATTCCCTTTACTCCCGTCTCGACATCCTCCATGTAGATAGGTCCAGTAGAGACAACATCCACAATGTCTCGACAACTTCTGCACCGCGGACTCGCCGAAACAGGACTCCTGGCCCTCGGCAGATCCCACCCCGACATCAAACTACTATGCCTCCAGCGCTTCGTGCGCATGTTCGCCTATGGTGCGACAACCTTGCAATTGGTAGCCTACTTTGAACTTCTCGGCTTCTCGGCGACGCGAATAGGCTTGTTTATGGCGTTTACCCTCGTCGGCGACGTCTGCATCAGTCTAGTTCTCACTTCCATCGCCGATGGCGTCGGGCGGAAGGCGGTGTTGGCTGCGGGCGCGGCTTTGATGGCTGTCAGTGGTGTTGTTTTTGCTATGTGTAGCGGGTTTTGGGTGTTGTTGGCTGCTGCTGTGGTGGGGGTCATAAGTCCAAGGTACGAGTTCACGTATGCTTTCTCTAGAATGAAGAAAGTGTGAGCTGATTATGAGCAGTGGCGCTGAGATTGGGCCTTTCCGCGCTGTGGAAGAGAGTATCGTCGCGCATCTTACTACCGCAGAGGATAGAAGCGACGTGTATGCCTGGTATAGCCTCATGGGCGCGGCCGGAACTGCGTTTGGTGCGATGACGAGCGGCTGGACGGCGCATTACCTGACGACGAGTGCCGGCTGGGGCCTTGAGCATGCGTATCGCGTAGTCTTTTACGGGTATGCGGCGCTTGGGGTGTTCAAATTCTTTCTCGCGTTGCTTCTGAGTCGTGATATCGAGGCAGAGCGTGAGGAAGCTGGGGTGTCGGCCGAAGAGACTGCTCCGATTTTGGGCGAAAGACCACCTGAGAGGGAGGTCGAGGTCAAGACTTGGCGGTCGAGGCTTGTTCCGAGGATTGAGAGGGAGAGTATGCCTGTTGTCGCTACCTTGTGCTTCTTCTTTGCACTTGATTCTTTTGCTTCGAGCTTGACTACACAGTGAGTCCCCCATAACTCGTTTTCCAAGTCATGACGCTAACATCTTTCAGATCTTGGATCGCCTTCTTCTTCAGGTGGAAGTTCAACGTGGACGATGGAACCCTGGGCTCTCTCTTCTTCACCACGAGCCTGCTGGCAGCGGCCACTACTCTGGTGGCATCCTCAATAGCCAAAAGAATCGGTAACCTGAACGTACGTAAACCACAGAGCTTCTCTTCCCTGGATCTCTTCAAGATCGTAATACTGATCTTCTAACACTTACAACACAGGCAATGGTCTTCACCCACCTCCCCTCAACAATCTTCACAGCACTCATCCCCCTCCCACGAGACGCCACCACGGCCATCGTCTTCCTGATTTTTCGCGCACTGACACATTCTATGGACGTCGCGCCGAGAGCTGCCTTCCTCGCGGGTGTGATCTTGCCCAAGGAGCGGACTACTGTGCTAGGTTTGATCAACGTTTTGAAGACGTGCACGTCGAGTGTTGGTCCCGTAGGTGTGGGTATCTTGGTAGACAAGAATCTGTTCTGGGTTGCTTTTGTAGGTGCTGGATGTCTCAAGGTTGTTTACGATCTTGGGATGTTGGTTTCTTTCCGCAAGCATGAGCGGGAGCTACGTGATGGAGAGGCCGGGGCTGCTTAGAGACATGGCACAGCCACTTCATGAATAAGGTATGTACGAGCCCTCGGCTGGAGAGATATTGGGAGCATTGGTCTCCAGATAGACAATTGGTGAAAGTTTTATCAAGGAAGCCCACAACGCAACAACAGAAGAATATCGTGGTAACCGGTCATGTGTATTCAAGCTATCAGCCAATGCCTCCATCTTTATCCATGTCTCTATCAATTGCTGCAGAATCTCCAAGTCCACGGACTACACATGCCAGCCAAGATGCTATTGGACAGCTTAGGAGTCGCAAGATCCGAAGGAGCTGGCGATCCAGTTTCTGCAGCAGGCATCGAACTGGGCAGCAGTCTCCTGTCTGTTGGGGCAGTAGAAGGCAGCGTTGTGGAAAGGTCCAGTGACGACGTCGTCTGGAGTCACGCGTTAGCATACCGCATAAGATGTAGAAGGGTGGCGAGAGAGTAAGAGAGGAGGCACTTACTACCGCAGCAGTGGGCGGTAGATCCCTGGGAGCCCTGGTCGTTGCCGTCCTGGTTCTTGAACTATAGGCCCAATAGTCAGCTCTGTAAGTTTCAAACGCAACGGGGCTTCTAAGCCTCAAAGTTGCGAGGGTGGATGGTACGTACGAGACACACGCAGGTGCGAGCATCGACCAAGCTGCTGGAGATGAGCAGCATGGCAATGGTAGAGATGATGGAGGTCTTCATTTTGAGTTTTGGTAGGGGGGTTGGAATGGTAACTTGATGTTGTAATGAGTTGATGAGATTGCGTTTGTCTACAGGTCACATTTTCTGTTCACTCATCCGCGGAGAATACCAAGCTCTATATAGGATCCGTCAACTCGCAAAAGTTCTAAAGTCCTCAGATCGTGGGAATCCTTCTCGAAGCCAACCGTCGAACCTACGATACGAGAGTCCTGCAAAAGTTAATTAGATGTCAATATATTACCCCGGAGTCAGCGGAAGACAATAATCGTCAGTAAAAAAGCTTATGCTTGGACTTTTTGCAGTTGACGATGGGTGTTTTCCATGCCCCGTGTATCCACATAGTCTGGCCCCCGAGTCATACAGGTTTCCCTACAGAGCCATTGTATCGTTGACAACTCACTCAGGGGATTAGGCGGTGTCGTAAAATCTGCCCTTCGAAACAGCACTCAACCCAGAGAAAAAAGCTAGTTTAGATTATCTCTGAAAGCTTGGCCGGCCCGAGAAACAGCGCGCATCACGCTGCGAATACGTCGGTTTCGCTCTTCAATAGTTTCCGTCAAAGATCCGTCTATCATTGTACAAAATCGGCCCAGTTCGGACCTTTCGCCTTATAACCGTGCCGAGTTCCTTCTGAGTTGCCAAAAACTGCTCATGTTCCCTAGAGTCAGCACGGCTGGGGTCGTATATTGTCTCTTCAACGATGAGCCCTCATGCATTCAGTACCCGTCGTACATAGATTCGGCCTGAGGTAGCACCGCAAGTTAGATCCCGGAAGTCAATGACGCCCTGGAGCCTATAATAAGTCCGGAGAACGGTTTCCGGCAGTGCATATCCGTGTTACCTGTAGAGGAGGGGAAATGATCTATCCGTAGCCATTTTCGCCGTAGAAGCCGAAGCCATGAACCCTGAAAGTCGAAGTGATGTAAGGTGATTCACTGTCTAGTATCCAAGAGCACTCAGAACAGAGTAAGCGAGTCTCAGACGACTAGCAAGATTCATACAGGCTTCTGCTCCGGACTACGGACTCCGGACAAAGTGTCGGTGGTGAAGCCGGCCACTAGCGGACCGCTTCTTGGCGCACCGAGTACCGGTCAAGAGCCAGATACAGAATGCCGAAGACCATTGACCTAGTCTAGGTAAAGCAAGTGATCGATCAGTCGCCAAGCTTTTGGAAGGGAGCAAGAAACCCCGAGTTCATCTATCCGTCAGAAGACACATGGCCTTCTCGGCCTTCGGATCGGCCCCACAACGCCGGCAGGCCCGAGATGATCACTCGCACCTTCTCAAATCTCGCCCCGGAAGTTACGAGGCCCCGATCAGCTCCTTCTCTCTCCTGGGCTTTCCAAAGACGTCGGGATTCAAATCTTCCGGCTAAGGGCAACTCTGTCCCGTGAACTTCTCCCTCCCTCTCCACCACTCCCAAACTCAAATATCAATCACCCACTTTCGTACTTCTTGTCGACCCATTGGCCCTGTTGGCCGCGATTTAAAGTTCCAACCCTCACCTGAACGCCATGCGCCGAATTGACGATAGACCGGAATCTCTTAGCAAACTTACAGCTGGTGATGACTTTGTCGTCCGGGCCGTATTACGTACATTGCTTTGCTCATGAACCAGCGACGGGGACAACTCCAATAACGATACCGCTGGCCCATGCGACAACAGATAGCAGCCATCAAAGGACAAAGGCACCCCAAGATCCTCCAGGCAATGCTGACTCTAAATGCGTCAACCGCGAAACGTTCTGAAATCGTGGTAAGCTCTCAGTATCCCTTGCGAATCCAGTATGGACATCACCACGACGGTGGCAGTTCTTCCCAATATGCTCCAGATCATCTTCACAACGCCCAGCCTACTAACACGGTCAGCAGGTTCGTGTTACGCCTTGCCTGCCAATATAGAGCCTGAATGCATGCATTCGACCGTCGAAAGGCACTGGCGGCCGGAGATGGCTTGCAGCGCATAATTCCAAAACCGGTTCTAGATGGCATTATCAAGAATTCCCGGCAATGTCTGCTCTTGACTTTAGGACGTTCGAGCCAACAGGGTCGCTTGCCGAGGACAAGAAGCATCTGGCAGGTGCCAAAACCACGAAGCATCATGCCAAAGCTTTGGACGAAAAGATTGCGCGACTCGATCTCGCACTGCAATGCCACGTATTGGGGGACCTGTCTCAGCAGTCCCTAAGGACGATGCAGCTGCGATGGCTTGAGAGCGATAGCATACACGCTATGGATTTCAGAAACGGACTGGATCCAGAATTGCCTTTCACGGAAAGCAGAGCGACGTTTCGTTTCCAGGTTCCATGCTTTTTTTAAATGGGATGGAGAAGGCCTCGAGGGGAGAGAGGCTGTGCTTCGTTGACAAGGATTACCCGCCATGCGTGACTCCTCAGATCTGTGGAGAGACAACTCAAATGATTCTTGACTCAGAGTGGACGAGTAGGGTTAAAACACGAATTGGCATTGCGCAACATTTCGCTGACCAAGACACGCAAGAAAATCATCATCGACATGTCTTCCTTCGTCGGCCCGAGGCTGCGAGGAATCTGTATGGGTTCAGGTCCCGGGATACGATGAAGACAATCAAGGCGACGGTCCGGATACCTGTGTCTGAGCTTTAGAGAAGATGCCACCGATGGGGGCGCGGACTTTGATCGAGGTTCATCTGTTCTGAGACTCGTCCGAGCCAGAAAACAACCACCGTACAATGGACACTGGCGGTTGGAACTTGGGTTGCTGGCCCCTGGGAAAGGCGGCAAGAGTCAGGGCCCCCTTGTAACAGACCCCACGGAAGCGAAGAAGAGTGTTGCGCTTGGCAAAACTTCAGACCGAGCCTCACCAGGGCATCAGGGGCCACTATCGACTGGACAGCGCCGCAGCGGGCTATTTCTAAAGATGGTGGAAGCTAAGAACAGTCCGGTGAGCGGCCCCGCACGAGGCGGTCCATGTTCAAATGTTGTGGCACTTCGCGATGCCCCTGGAAACCAGACTACTGCACGGGACGGCGTCGAGTACCGGTGCAAGGGGGGGCGCTCGCATAGGGTTGGGAAGCTGTATGATCTGCGCAGGGCCCATTGGCTTTGAGTGGCTGTTACCAAGGACCAAAAGATGCATGCTGCTTTCGGGGACGCGGTGCTGTTGCAGCTCGCAGCTCTGTTGCACCAACAACACGGTCACACGGGATCGGTTTGGACTTTGGAGAGACCGGTGCCCCCCCAGAAGAAGCCAAGAGATATCTGCATCGGACAGACGCCTGGATCAAAACTACGGCCCTCTCCCGCGGACGCTCTCCCGGCCAGAGTCTGAGTCTCTTTTCACTCGTTTTTCTTCTTTTCGACATCTCCCAACGCCAGACATACATCGAAAGGCCTCGATCGATCCATTACCGCCTCGCTGGTCGCTGTCTCTGTTTCTTCGCCGAAGGGGTTTCTGCCCTTTTTGTCGTTTTCGTGTTTCTCAAACCTTGTCCGGACTCGCCCTGGCCTGGCACCCATCATCGCCATCATCATCATCTCGTCCCAACCCGTGCATGGTTGATCGCCGATTTGGCTGAAAACGGTCGTCCAATCGTCCACCTCTCCAATATTGGCTTCAGCCCAGGTTTAAGAAAAGATCAAAGTACAAACTCAACAACACACCGTCCCGTCTGCGACGTGAACCTTTTGCGAATCCGCGTCTACTTCTTGCCTTCGGACCTGTCACGACTCTTACTCGCCCACCTACGCTCCCTCCCGCCCTAACACATAGAGTAACACTCATCCCACCCGGCGTCATCTCATGCCACGTTCCAGAATCCCGAGGTTTATCTTATTTCGATAATCGCTCTGCACTGCGACTCTTATTACTACCCAAACTTGTCTTATCACCTTCTTTACTTCCCGTCTGAGACATCCGCCGCGTCGGTCACTAGTACCATTTCTCTATTCTTCGTTCCTCGCTTTTGGCGCCTTTACCCTTTTGACATCTTTTCCCCATCGAATCTCATTTGGTGTCCCCATCTTCTCATAACAGAAAACGTCACTGGCATGCTGGGCAATCTCCAAGCGGAAAACTAGTCGAAACAGAGGAAGGAAGGAAAGAAACGAAAGAAACAAGGGGAAAAAATACAACGGGACTCGTCACCGCCGAGAAAGGATCATGCTGAAGGCTGTCTGCGCAAACTCTCAATCCTCTTCACCTCTTTTCGCCCGCCTTTGATCTCTCGGACCATTGTGTTGTTGTTCAACCAACTCGAGATCTCTGGTGGTGCAGCGGGCAAAAACACACCCATAATAGCCACCACCACCACCACCATAACATAATGGAGCGCCCCCACCGTCCTCCGCCGCTCACGATCCCCCCGCCGCCCCGAAGCCGGACCCGAGTCCGGAGACCTCGCCGTCCCAACGCACAACAGGCGCGACAGTTCAAGCGATGGCTCCTCCGCGCCCAAATCGCCAATGACGTAGCGCACGTCGCAGCCGCATCGATACTCTTATGGATCATGTCGTGGTTCCTCTACAACGTCCCGTTTCCTCTGACATATCCCGCAGGGTTCGTCCACTTCCCCTCTACTCAATATTCAATTCATACTGACCGTGATCAACAGTCCCGCCGCCGTAGCCCTGATCGCAATCCTCTCCACAGACATCCTCCTCGACGCCCGCTCAATAGTCCACGCCCACGACCCCTGGCCAGGCTGGACCCTGCTCATCCGCCTCGTCCTAGGCGCCTCCCTCATCGCAATCTTCTGGGTCTACATTTCCCTCGGCGACGTCTTTGCGCGCGGGTTTACGTACTGGGGTATGTCGGACGCCTACGGCCGCGTGCTCGCGTACATGTTCCTCTGGGGCATCGGACTCTGGGATTTGCTTTTTGTGCTGCTGTGTCGGCATTGGCTGGGCAAGGAGGTCAAGAGGTACGGGGAGAAGGCGAGACAGGTGTTTGGGAACGAGAATGGGAGAAGGAGGGGGGTCAGAGGGAGGATGTCGCCTGGTGGGAGCGCAATGAGACTTGGGAGTGCGGGTGGAGAGCGCCCTGAGCGGATTGGTGTTGTTGATCTCGAGGCTGCGAGGCCTGTTGAGGAGAGCGGCGGCGGTGATGTCGATGGGGAGAGGGTTGGGCTACCTGCCCGAATGGGCGTGAGGAGAGTCAAGAACAGCGTGAGTGCCAGCGTCAACTCCGTCGCGAGTGGGACAGGGCCAGGCAATGGGATAGGAAACGAGGATTCATCGCCACCTCCGCCTGCGTTTATGAGGCCTGCATGACGATCGTGGGGAGTACGAGGCTTGGAAAATGAGATACCTGGCATAGCATAGTTACAGCCACGAAAAGAAACCTACATTAGTTAATGATAATCAATATCCAATGCCAACTATTACTTATTTCTTGCATTTAAAATGTGACGTGGCATATGGGACGACGTGTCCGTCTGATGGCGACTTCGGTTCGTCTTGCCGAGTACCTGCCTCAATTCGTCTGATTTCTTTTCAGGGAGCATTAGTTATAGACGGGCGCATGTCAGACGTCGTCTGTTGCAGCATGTCATTCCATTTTTATGCATTGATGATGAGAGGTGTTATGTGAACTGAGTCGTGAGGGTATATTAGGGTGCAGTGAGTCTTAGTACGTCAAAACTTCAACAACAAGGACGACTACATCAAATGCTTTTAAGTTTTCCTTGTTCAGAAGTACAATAGGATAAAAGAAGAGGCTCATAGTGAACTGCAGTCAGGCTGCGGGTATCAATTCTACAAAGACTTCCTTCTATCTCGACATTTGTAACAACCCTACACCTATCGACTGTTCCCTGCCTAGACATCTGCGATTATTTCGGGTCCTTTCACAGGTGCCATGGCCTCATATGAGCCATCTCTTTGGATGTAGAGTACGCCTCTTCAGCGACAACTGTGCCGGCCTGTCTGCTTCGCTTCGTCTGCCGTCCCTTCGTCGAGGTCTCGATGGTATCAGGATTGGGCGTGGTAGACGCAGGTGGCTAGCCTGCTTCTGTATCGGACTGAGCCGTCAAGTCCACCATCTGCGCATCAACGTCCCCAAGAGTCGCTGCCGCACGAGCAGCATCATACGGCACACCTGCCAACTTCTTGTGCAGAAATCCCAAAGCCTTGTCCCGCTGTTCCTTGTCGAAGCTCTCATACTGAGGGTTGCCGGGCTCCTAACCCGCAAGGGGCTCCATAATCTGCTTTCCGTACTTGTCGACCATGAAGTGGCTAAACGCCTCCTCGTCGTTGTCGTCGTACAACATTGGGTCATCCTTCTCGGACTTCAGCCGCTGGTAGAGACCATGTCCGGCTTTGGGCCAGGATTCGGGAAGTGCATCCTCCGAGTCTTCGGCGTCTGCTTCTGCTTGGTCGGCTGCGCCGGTGGGTGCGGTCTTGAGGATCTTGCGGACACCGCCTGTCTTGGACCGCTGCTTTGAGGGCTTGGAAGCCGGGCGGTGGTCTTGCTGGCGGCGGGGTTGCGATTCTCGGTGTGGCTGTATTTTGTTAGTCCTTATGCTTTAGGATGGTGCAGGTAAGGGCGGAAGACGTACGACTTTTGGTTCAGCCCAATCTGGCGAGCTGAAGAGAGGCAGGTCGGGGTGCTTCTTAGAGACAGAGGCGAGGACGTCTACGAGAAGGCCGGGGTGGATTTGTTCGCTGAATAAGAGAAGATTGAGGAGATCGCTCCTCTTGAGCTCTGAAAAGTACTCTCGTCTCTGCAAGCGCGTCAGCATGGGTCCAGAGTTCTTGCTTGTCTCTATGACACTCACCTCACTACCACTGGCACTGCCTCCTTCAAAGCCAATGAGGCTCGGCTTTGGGAACTCTGGCAGCGTAGCAAGCTTCTTCTCGCGCTTTCTCTCCACATCGTTGTGGTGCTTCTTCCACTCCGACTGCTCCTGCTTCGCCTCGCGGTACTTTGCCAGTTCGCGCTGATACTTGGCTTGTTGCTTATCCTCCTCCTTGCAGGTGACGCACTTGAACTTGGAGGAGCCGCCACTGAGGGCATCTGCCGAGATCTCTGGGTCATGGCAAAGCTGGTGCCAGGCCTCGCCGCAGCCGCAGGGTACGATGAGGTTACCGTCTGTGGCGGAGATGCGGTTGCACTTGACGCACATTGGGTTTCCGCTGCCGTCATCCTTGGTGCGCTTCCTCTTCACCGGCGGTCTGGGTACGGGACGCTTGAGGATGGCGGGTTCCTGGTAGGCGGGGATGTTTGCGGATTTCCGGGAAGCCTCATCTTCCGCTACCGCGCGCTTCCGCTTTGCTCCAGAGGACGGTACTGAGTTGGGCGGAACTGATTGGGGTTCTGCGTACGGGAGATAAACCGTCACAGGCAGGTGCGAGTAGTCCACAGGTGTATCTTCGACTTCCTCTGGGGCGACCTCAAGAGTTGGAGGAGGAGGAGGGGTTGCGACGAGATGGGGTGGTGGTGATGCCGGGGTGGTGCCTTTGTGACGACTCATGATGAATCGCGAAGTCGCAAGAGAGAACTGTGGCTGGTAAGACTGCTGTTCAATGCCCGGTGCGAGGGTTGACACAGAAGCTGGCGTCTGTACATCATGGCGATGCTCAATTGGCGCAGGCTCAATTTCTATTTGCGCTATTGGCGCAGGCAAGTGCTGGTGAGCTTCAACTTCGACGGGAGCTGTTTGCGCATCTTCTGGCTGTGTTTCAACGGCCGTCGTGGGCAGGACTTCCATTTCGACTGTGGTCTCGATTTCGCCGAATTGAAACTCATTTGTAATTTCAGTATCGATTGCCATAAGGTCTGAAGCCGATGGGTCAGACATGTTGAGATTGAGAGGTGCGGCTTGTGCCGCAATACAGGCGTGTAAGGTGTTGATGGCTTGTGAGAGCTATCGAATGCTGGTGAAGCTAGCAGACCAAGAAGGTGGTGCAAAGGAAGGAATATTCCAGCTCCTGGACGCAGAAGCTCGAATTAAAAAGACTGGCCCATCAATTGATGAAGAGACAAATTTTGACGTAATGGGTATCTGTTTCGAAGAAGAAGAAAATAATGACGGCTTGTTGTGTACGTAGGAGTGTCAACCAGAGAAATGCCGTCAAACACGCGACCACTGTGAGTCGCGGGTGTCACGTGCCCTATTCACCGAGCTCACCGATTCGGTCCACAACCTGCATGCCTTCTCACCTTGGATTCCCTCGGTCAGCCAGGCCAAACAAGGTGAGGCAGGAAAGAGCGAGACGAGAAGCGCAACGTGCACAATACCTAATACCACTCTCGCCTCACGATGCTTTCCTTCTCTAATGGACTATGCTATAGTTTCTGTCAATCATACTGTGCGAAGGACCTTTGACTGGTTGAAGTTTGCAGTGCGTTGGGGTTATGCGATTGGATACGCTCACAGCATCCCATCGTCGGAGGTGTTATATTTGCAGTGCAATACTGTGATGTTCGTACATCACCAATACTATTTATCCGGTGCTGGAAGGAGGTGCGCGTCTCCGACCACAACGCCCCCCGTCAACGATCGAATACGCTTCTTCGATGATACATATGGCCTTTGGAGGAGTTAAAATTGCAGTGCTTGAATATGCCTTGGGGGGAAATGTCTCAGGCCATGCCATTTGTGCCCGGATTGGTAACCTTCTACCTTACTCATCATCCTGCAGATTGGCCGATTGGATGGTCTCTCTTCTACTTTTAAGGTACAAAACCTTTGGGGGGGTTAAAATCGCAGGCCACTCGTGCCTCCCACGAGGCACCACAATGTCAACCTACCACACCCTCCCCCTTCAAAGCCCGAATCCTCTCCTCCGAAAACCCAAGATGCCCCCCCAAAACCTCATCAGTATGCTGCCCCAACGTAGGCGGCACGCTCCTCACACTCGGCTCGCTCTCGGAATACTTGACCGGCGTATTTACCATCCGAATCGGCCCGCACTCCTCGTGCTCCATCTCGACAACCATGTTCCGCGCCTTCGTATGCTCGTGCTCCAGCGTGCCCTGCACATCATTCACCGCTGCGTACGGCATCCCCTTACCCTCGAACACGCGCAACCACTCCGCCGTCGTCTTGGTGACGGTGACTTGCTCGATGAGCGCCTCGAGCTCGACGCGGTTGGCGACGCGTTGGGCGTTTGTCGCGTATTTTGCGTCGTGCTGCCATTCTGGTTTGTTGAGGCCCTGGCAGAGGATGCCGTAGAGTCGGTCGTTGCCGCCGCCGAAGAGGATGTCGCCGTCTTTTGTCTTGAAGGATTTATACGGCACGATGGAGGCTGGCGAAAGTGTCAGGATCTTATGATGGTGAACAATATGCCGAGCGTGAAACTTACGATGCGCGGTACCCCAACGCCCAGAATCCTTCTTCCCACTAATCAAACAACTACTCGCAATATTCGCCAACGTCGCCGTCTGGCAATCACTCAGCGCCACATCAATATGCTGTCCCCTCCCCGTCCGTCCCCTCGCGAGCAACGCCGCCATGATGCTGTTACTCGTATACAACCCCGTCGTGAGGTCCGTTACAGCGACGCCTACCTTGACGGGTTCCCCGTCGCGGCTGCCGGTGATGTGCATGAGCCCGAACTCGGCCTCGACCATGACGTCGTAGCCCGCGCGGTCCGAGTACGGACCAGTTTGGCCGTAGCCCGTGATGGAGGCGTAGATGAGGCCCGGGTTAATGGCGCGGAGGGTGTCGTAGTCCATTTTGTACTTTTTGAGAGTGCCGGGGAGGTAGTTCTCTACGAGGATGTCGCATTGCGAGACGAGCTTGTGGAGGATTTCTGTGCCGGATGGGTGTTGGAAGTTGAGGCCTAGTGATTTCTTATTGCGGTTCACCTTGTGCGGATGAGTTAGCTCGGTTCATGCCTGCGACTGGAGGATACTCACTGCGAGGAAGTAGGCTGATTCGCCGGGTCCTTCTTTGGATGAGCCGGCTTTGTAAGTTGCGTAGGGAGGACCCCATGCTCGGGTGTCGTCGCCACGGACGGGATGTTCGACTTTGATCACCTCGGCGCTTCAATGGCGTCAGTAACAGTTGCTTAGCATGAGAAGATGAACGAATTCAACTGACCCCAAGTCTCCCAGAATTTGTGTACAGTATGGCTACATCAGTCAATGTTAGCACCCAATTTCTCAAGTGCGGGAGCATTGATGCTTACTCCGGCCAAAACTCTCGTCATATCCAGCACACGATACCCCTCAAGCGGCAGCTTGTTGCTCGGTACCGATGAGTACTGACGCCACGCCCTCGGAAGGCGTGAGGACTGCGGACATGACCGCGCAGCCCTGGGGACTATCCGGGACGAAATTCTAAGTGATGAGGAAGCCATTGTCTAGGTCTTTAGACAAAATCATAAAAGGAATGAGGACAAGCTTTCGCGGGGAAGTTGATGGACAAGTTCGAGACCGGCATCATCGACGTTGGTGACTTGGTTCCCCAGCTCCGACCCCGGTCTAGCTCCGGTCCGTTGGCGGGGATGCCGTTGGGTAGGCCTCGGCATTATCCTGGTCGCCTTGAGAGTGGCTTATGTAATTGGGCACAGACCATCACGGACTGCCTCCATCGGCTCTGAAACTCGGCCTCAAATATCCCGTCTGCAAGTTGAGGGCACTACAGACATAGTATCGAACTAAAGCGAGCGGCTCATTCATACCAAACTTCTATCCTGCTATTTCTATTCTTACATGTGGCATGTGTACGCTTGTGTCCGGCTATCGAGCAGCGCTGACGCCGAACGCCTCCCAAAATGCGGGCAAAAGATAATAAGAAATCTCACGACGGATTTGACCAACCATCTTCAAACTAAATTCATCATCCCAGCACTTCTCGATTCCGAACTTGTACAGCATTCAGCTGCTCTCAGTCATCTCCCGTTGTCTTGAAAACTCACAAACGACGTTGCCCAGGGACCTCGAGAGTCTGCCGGCGTCTAGTTCGCGGACCTTCGGGCGATCCAGCCGGAGAAGAAGGCGAGCCTGATCGCCGCCGCGATGGCGATCGTGAACAAACAGGCTCCGAGTTGTTCCTTGGCCGAGCTCTGCTCAGTGGCGGAGGCGACAATGGCGATTCCTGTGAAATGGGTGATACTGGTCGTGGCGTCGCGCGCCCGCCTTCGCTACCTGAGTGATGTCCTGGTGATACTGGCTCCTGTGGTTCATGTTCTCGGTATGTGCTGTACTGTTCAGCCGTGTCTTTCAAGGCGGAACTTCTGAATCGCTCTCCGGGAACTTCTGGCCACTGCCTCTCCCTGTAGTCGGGAGCCCCAAACGGATCTTCGGTAGTGCTGCCGAACCATTTGCCAACTTTGACCAGGCCAGCAGAGACCTTTCGTCTATGTCCCGGACCTTGCTTGGTTGCCTGAGTTCCGCGCGTAGATGTGCTCGTGAGTGGCGGCAGGCCATGCTCAATGTGGTCTGCATGCCCATCTTCACTTTCTCGGAAAGACTCCGAGTCTACCTCTCGAGCACGATCATAGATCAATCGACAGTGCTCGCAGCCACAGATGCTTAGCGGGTCTTTCGGGGCCTCGTTTATACCGTCTAGTAGGTAAATGAGGAATGATCCTACGATTGCTAGCCCTGTTGCAACAATAGTTCCCCACTGGCCTAAAGAGAAATGGTCAGCAACAGAGACATCCCGTAGACGCGTAAGACTCACCAACGCTTCCAAATGGCTCAGTGTGATAGTCCATCTGGGGACTCCAGAGATTGATCTCTCCGAGGATGAGGATGGCCAACGCAGCGCCGCCGAAAACGAAGATCTCGATCAGATTCAGGAACCCGCTAAAGGTTCTGTGTAGATCCTTAGAATCCTCGGAATCGTTTCCCTTTTCCTTCTGCGGCCCGTTCTGCCTTTTGATCCAATCGGTGATAACGATTTTGTTCCTCATAGAGATGAGCGAGATGATGGCCGGAACGCAGCATGCCACCGCGAGAAACATAGCGTTTCCAAAGCGAAGTTCGTTCGGTCTCGGCACCACGAATATCTCACTTGCAGCCTTTTGCCTCAGGCGTGAAAATGGGCCGTCTGTCTGGGAACAGGTTATACCGCACAATGGACTGTCTCCGTACGGGAACTTTCTCGGGTCCGACGATATTGGGTTGCCGTTGTTGTCTTGGTAACAGGGGATAGAATTGGATCGGTAGAACTCGACAGCCAAGCTCACAAGACCTATAAATGTTGGTCAACCCCTGAGCAGATACGTCTTCTAGATGTTTAGCTTCCTACCTGCAAGTAAAAGACTCGTCCACACAAAGACGGTATTGCGTCCCTTCTCGTGGAAGTACGTCTCGGACTTCTTAACCGTCAACGGAACTGCAAGAATGCCAATGGAACAGAATTGAAGCGCCCCGTAGATATCCATATCGGCAGCGTCTAGGTATTAAAGGTCAGCTAGAGATCAGAGACAGTTTCCCTCCAAACTAACCATTCACGTGGAGTGCAGCGAGGACGATTCCGTGCACCGCAGCTACAGCCGGTAAGATCAACGCCGCTGCTATGCAGACATCTCTGATCCATTTCTCCCCACGAGCTAGCACACATACTGCCAAAAGAATGTAATATCTAGATCACCTTATATTAGCTACGGTCTGCTTATCGCAGAACATCGTCTTTCGGAAGAGAATCAAGAACAGGAGACGGTCAACGTCTTCGCCCTTTAGCTGCGTCCGCACAATTAAGATACCGCTCTCCTCATCCTGTCTCCAATCTCGAACCAGCGCAGAGTTGGATGGCTACAGAAAGCGAGGTAAAGGGCCGATACACAGCATGACGGCGATGAGGTCTTGGGCGATTGCCCCCGACTCGTCCCCGGTTTTGTCTACCGCTTGGTAGGTTATATGTAATCCGGTTCCATTGCATTAGAAAGTGGAGAAAGAGAAGCATCGCTCACAGGATTCGCTGGCCAAATCCATATTGCCCTGATACTGGCCATCCGCAGAAAACCTCTATGCAATTCGGAGACGATCCGCAAGACGCGGTGAGCTGATCTGTGGCCCGCTGGCTGATGATGGCACGCAATAGAGGGGCAGGTGAAAGCGGTGGCATCGCGCGTGTCCCATCAATCTTGCCGAAAGGTTGATACAGCGTGGTCCGACCATCTAATGTGGGAACGCTCGGTAAAATAAGCTTTCGTTTGTTTCCTCCTCGGTAGCAACGGTGGAAGTTGTAGATAGTCAATCGACGAAAACGGCTTTCGGCTGCCTCTCTAATCGGTAGTTGGACAAGACATGGAGGTCGTCTCCCGCCCCTCCATCCAAAGAAGTTCACCTTCCCTTCCGATTGCCCGAGTATCCGTCCAATGCTGGCATTGATTACCTCACTTGACGGTAAGGCTGGGAGTGGAAGGTGCTCGTGTGCTCGCTTGCTCTTCCGGTGCGGCTCAGCGAGTAGAGCAGAGCAATGGCGCAAGGGGCAAAAGCTTGGGTTCAAATGGCAAGCATTCCAGGACCCCCGCGGTGGTGGCGCAGCCAAAGGATTCGGTTGCTCATCTTACCGTCTTCATCATGTTATCGAGTCGTAGGTTACAGAATGGCAGGTGCTTTAGGTGAGCACCGCTGAGAATCTGACGCTGCAAAATGCCGACCAGCGAATCGACAATGCCAAGCACCATAAGGATGGGAACACAGCAGATGTGAGAGCTTCTAGGGGCGCATTGTCAACTGTTTCTGGCCAGTAGAGGTTGCAGTGCCCTGTCGGCTCTGACATTGACGAGAACCAAATGTTCAATCAGAGGCAATCTGACTTGCTGATGGCATTGGAACCGTGCAGGATACTATGCCGGTTGAGGCACTAGGGGCATAGTCAACTCGCCAGTCGGGCGTTGATGTCACCCCGCCAGCTCGCCCCGTCTCAGGTCTTAGTGCCTTTTTCTTCTCGAGTCTCCTCGTTCCCCAGACCTCACATGGCCGGGCGATCTCGCTGACGTGGGTGGATGATGTTAGCTCGGGCAGCCTGGTTGTTGGTTGTGGGTCTCTGCGGTCGACTCTGTCCTAGCACATCTCGTACTTGATGCGCTGAGAATCCTCCTCTATGGTTGAAGCAGTCAGTTTCGCACGAGACAATTTTTAAGATGACGGTGAAAAAGAAGAAGCAAAGCTTACAGAAGCGAAGATGGAAGTGCAGGGAGCTTGTAGATGCGCACCATACCTTTTGATCATCAGGCTTCCAGTATTCTTCCTTGCAACGTTAGCTCAGGCGCGAGGTGGCAGTGTTAGGTTGGCTCCAAACTGGGACTTGGAAGACTTGAAGGAACGTCAATCACCTGGAACGATCGTCCCCCGCGAATTAAGCGGCGCCGTCAGATGGAGAAGGAGATGACCTGCACCCGCGCCTTCTTCGCTGGCAAGCCGGGTAAATACGTATACATGGGCTCCACTTAATCACACATTCCCCGTCATCTCAATTCGGTGGTTCTTGCCTCCTTCACCGCGTTCAGAGACTTCGTGAGAAGTACTCCGTACATGGATCTTGCGAATTTTCTAAACCTCTCTCTTGTCAACGCTTGATTTCTGGGCCCCATGAGGGCTCGAAGTCTCAACACGTACTCTAATTGATTACGATGGCCATCGATACACGGACGGATCAGATCAGAGAATGGAGGTCAATTGTGACGTTGATAGCCTTCTTCCTTGCGAGTAAGTCGTGGTACCTTCGTTGAAAAGCCTTTCTGTGCATCGCACATGTGTCGCAAATGGATAACTCATTGATTCAATGGGCGCACAGACATCGTCGTACTATTTCCTTTCCACATCCCAATCTACGTTCCTGCGCGACTGTGGGATGCGGTGTTGAAGGTGCTTCGCAAGCTGCGGGTGATACCGCGCGAGGAAGACACTCCCGATGACTTCAAGGGAGGTCGCTTTGAGGGGATATCCCCTCGACGCAAGCGTTTCAAGCGCTTCGACTTCCCAATGAACTCAATTACTGCGCCATTGATTGCCGACCTATTTCTGCTGGCCATCTTGGCAATTGGCAGAGAGGAAGTGTACGACGGGACCATTGGCCAAAACGGCATTCATCCTCTGGATATCATGGTCTTCTTTCTGACGCTGGCGTACATTGCTATTTCAATTGACGCCTCAGGACTCATTCGTTATTTGGCACTCAAGGTTCTTCAATGGGGAGGAAAGGTCGGCTACCGGTTGTTCTTCTACCTCTACGCCTTTTTCTTCTGTCTGGGCACCTTCATCGGAAACGATCCCATTATCCTATCCGGCACGGCCTTCCTCGCCTACATGACACGAATCTCGAACAACATCAAGTACCCAAGAGCTTGGATCTTCACCCAGTTCTCCATAGCCAACATCGCCTCAGCCATTCTCGTCTCGTCTAACCCGACCAACCTCGTGCTTGCAGGTGCCTTCGACATCAAGTTCGTCGAGTACACGGCCAACATGGTTGTTCCAGTCGTCGTCACGGCCATCGTCTTGTTCCCGTTCCTCCTCTACATCATCTTTGCAGACAAGAAGCTCATCCCCGAGTCCATTGAGATGTTTCAACCGCCAGAGGAGGCCATGCAATCGAAGCCCGTCAATCCCAACATCCCGAACCCCAGAGGAGCCGCAAGCAATGCCGATCAAGCGCCCGAGAGCAGTCCGCAGGCACAATTGCTCTCAGCGATTGAGATTCTGAACCCCTGGCTTGACAAGGGAGGAGCTGCATTTGGCGCTGTTGTCATGTCGGTGACCCTAATTACGGTTCTGGCTCTCAATGCCGCAAATGTGAAACCGAAGGACGACCAACATCTGCAAGTCTTTTGGGTTACCTTACCGGCCGCTTTTATCATGCTGTGCTGGGACCTGGCGTTCGGCTGGTCCCACAGAGAAGAGACTCGCAGGATAGCGCAACAGGGGCGAGAGGGACAGGACGAGGAGCTCGCCAGAGCAGAGGAGGGCATTAGAGAGAAGGGCAATGCGGGCATATTAGGCCAAGAAGACACGAGCTTGGCCCAAGAGACGACAGAGATGTCGCCAATGTCACATGCAACCAGACCAGAGATTCATATCCAAGATACCGACCTTCTGGAAGATAAGGAACGCCTCGGAGTTGCAAATGAGGAGGTTTCGCCAGTCAGCAACGATTCGAGCACGAATGCGTCGGAGCGGAACGCTACTGATGCTGAGTTCATGATTACTCCAGCAATCCCAGCATCAGGGAATAGCGACAGTGTGACCGGCAATGCAGGCCCGCAGCTCATATCTTCACAGTCTACAGCTGTGGAAAGAACGGAGAAGGCCGATATCAGCAAAACACCGAGCGAGGGTTCTACGGAAAGTAGGAGACGAGCTGTGCCAGCTGCGGCCAGCGGGCCTGGCGAAGCACAAACGCTGCCAGATGGGGTTACGGATATTGAGAAGGGGGTCACTGGAAGACAATCCCGCCGAAGCTCGAGTTTCCGCTCCAAGAAGCAGCCGGCGACGCTGGTATCGCGCTTCAAGGACGGGTATCGTTGGTCACAAGAGACATTCCCCACGGTGATGGCGGTGCTATCTCATCTACCCTTCGCCCTTGTCCCTTTTGCCTTTGCCATGTTCGTCCTTGTGCAAGCTCTCGTCACCAAGGGCTGGGTGCCGGTGTTTGCGTACGGATGGGATCACTGGGTTGAAAAGACGGGAACAATTGGTGCCATTGGTGGCATGGGGTTCCTCTCGGTCATCCTCTGCAATGTGAGTATTTGCCCGTCCAGATCTGGTTTGACCGTGACGTTATACCACATAAAGGCTGACTTTTGCGATCCTTCATTAGTTCGCGGGTACAAACATTGGCACCACAATCCTACTCTCCCGCGTGATCCAGGCATGGCAGCAGATCCATCGAGAAAACGGTGTACCCATCAGCGAGCGCACTTTCTGGGCGACGGTTTACAGCATGGCTCTCGGCGTCAACTATGGAGCCTTCAGTACTGCCTTTAGCGCATCGTTGGCTGGCTTGCTGTGGAGGGACATTTTGGAGAGGAAGCACATCTTTGTCAGCAGGAGGGACTTTGCAAGGGAAAACATACCCATCATCGCCATTGCCATGACGGTCGGCTGCACGGTTCTAGTAGGGGAGATTTACATCACGCGATCAGACAAGGCGTATCCGCTGTGAGCACGATATCAATCAAGCAGATGCCTGGGCGAGGTTCATGAGTTGACGGCCATCATATAGAAGACTGGAGACGTTTTAGAGATCCAAAAGATACCCCCATTTGAATGGAAATGACCGTCAGTGAATGATTTTTGTCTGGATGAGACTTAGAAGACGGGTATTCGTCAACGTCATCTACAGCTGAGTGATGCTTAATGTGAGAGAGAGAATGAGAGCACGCCAGACTACAGCATAACCCCAGACTGGACGGCATCACACTCCGCCACAAGCACGACATCGTGAACGGGATCAATTGACTTATGACCAAAGAACAAATCATTCGCCACACTCGGAACGGGCATCGTGCAGCCGTCCCGTCTCGACTGCGGCATGAAGAGCGGGAGGGCTGTGTAGAGGGGGGTATGCAGAATGTCACTGAATGCATTTCCGCAGGCAGGCGAGTAAGAAGTACGAATATTGGATTACTGCGGATGGCGTGCAGCAGGGCTGTGGCTGTGTTGGTGAACATCAACCCGGGGGGCTCTGCTGCGTGATGCAACGCGGGCTTCGTCTTTTGTTTGCCATGCATTCTCCATTCTGCGCATACCTTGTTGTATGAGGGGTTACTGAAGAAATCGAGTATCGTTTCTGTTGTAAGGACCCATAGAAGATTTCTCGGCCTGCCTTGACGCGGCGCGTAGGAGTTCACCCGTTGGGCCCGGTAAAGTTGAGGGTCTTTAGCAGGCATCCTAAACTAGGGTCATATTCACCAAGACCAACTTACTTTTTGTCGAATTCGCTCATAGGCGGGGGTTGCGGAAAGAGTTACGATCAGTAACCGCAAATCGCGGTTCAGCGCTTATCGCTCACTCGGGTCTTTGGTAAGGTAACATTGAGCAGAGTGGTGAAAATAGCACAGCCGCGCTGCTGTGCCGTCACCAGGTTCTCACTCACCGGCGATCCACAGTGTCGTAGTGTAGGCTCGCGACAATGGGGTTTACCGTTTTACCGCGATCATGATCCATTTCCGGACGTCAGCGGAGGGTTGTGTGCATGTGTCTCAGTCATGATCTTCCAGTTCAGCCAGCCCCATTTCACCAATGAGAATGCCTCGCTGCCGAAGGTCGGAAGCGTGGAAGCTGTAGGTAAGCTGAGGCAGCAGGATACAGCAGCTACATCCCTACCGACGACAACGGCTGCGGGGATCTCTCGTGGTTGTGATTGATGGAGCATGGGGGAGGGGACGGCACGGGAGGAATGGGAGGATGCCTGGGGAGGGGCAGAGGGGTTCGTCGGTTCGATGGGGGACGGAAGATCAGCGTCTGTCAGCGCGGGAGGGGACGGGGTTGCTTACTGCATGAGCTGGTCCGAGGAGCTCAGAGCTGTTTGATTCAGTCTTGGGTGAGTACGCAGTACTGTGTAAGTGCCTCTCTCCGGCGCGGGCGGGCGGGCACATCCGGATCATGGTCTTGGATCTTGTTTCTGAATGAAGGCTAAGAGAAATGTCACGCTGTTACTCCAAGCTGCTTGTCGTCCCGAGAAGACGAGGGTATTTCCGGGCTCAGGGTGGGAGACGGGATGGACTCTCAAAGTTCGACCCTGCTTTCGCTGGCCAAAGCGCCCGGGCGAATTGAGTTGTGGGATGAAGAGTTGAGACGCTGGAAGCATGCAGTCTTCTGCCCGAGAAGAAGGCAAACGTTTCACCCCATTGATGCAGGCAGGTCGTTGATGGTAGACCGTGCCAAGCGTGTTTTTGCTTCAGTCCGCCATGCAGCGCAATACTCTGCTGGAGAGCTTTTCACAAGTTCTCGCCAGTCGGAATGTTCAATGGCTCGGGTCTGGCATGCCCATTGACTTTGACTTGGAATCGCCGAAAAGAACTTCAGACAGTAGATGCAGGGGATGTTTGAGAATCGGGCGTTGTCTCTTCTCCCCACCCTTCCTCACAGCAGGGTTGGGTTTGAATCCTTCGCGGGAAACACGGCATGAACCGAGGCTGTTCAAGGCTCTTTTGCGAATCGAACCTCCGGAAATAATCTCGACGAAAAGAAACGCGAGATGACTTTGAGTACGGCTCTCTTACCCAGTGTCAATAGGTAGCGCGGCAGATACAGTATTACCTGTCTGCCTTGGAAAGCCGTTGTACCTATTGATGAGTAGTATACCATATTCCAGGCAAGCTCAATCCGCTCGCAAATAAGTCGAATATCGTGAAGTCAACCCGAAGAGCATCCCATCTTCCAGGATCGTCCATCCCATTCTTCTCCCATGGGGTCCAAGTGTCTCCATCCGGACTTCGTAGGTAAGGCGGAGGGGTGTAATCCCGCAGTGCTCACAACATCCGGATTCATCACGCTCGAACGGGGTCTGCAGTTGTAGCAACTAACATCCTCACCATCCTCTTGCATGCAGGAACGTACATCAACTCTCTTGCTCTGTTTCTTACATTGACTTCCGGAATGCGGCCTCTCCCCAAGATTTCACCAATGCAAGCATGGTTCTTATCATCAGATTCCTTGATTCTCACCGAGGGCCATCCCGGCGAGATCCTGCAGGCTCACTGTTGATGCAGTCGCCGTTTTGAAACGGCCGCGCTGCAGCGAAGGAGGTGCGTGGGAGTGATCAATGCGCCTGTTGGACGAGATAAGGACAGACTTTTTGGTCATGTTCTTTCAACGTTTTCTTGCCCAAACAGTCTGAATAGGTTGTGTTTGAACCATTTTCAGCTGGAGCGAGGAAGAGAAAGGGTTCAGGGTGCAAAATGGGACGATGGCACTGGATGGGATGTTGGACCCGACTCGTAGCACTCGCGGCTGAAAAAGCCACATATTTTGCCTCGTGCTGTTTTGTGTTACCTTAATACTTTAATTTGTTGAGTCGTTGATTGCCTCCCCGGCCCGACTTTGGCCAAGCTAATTCTTCGCATCATGTTACTGCCAAGCCGAGTCTTTTCTTTGTGTGAGTTGCGAGAGGGCGGGCTGAAAATTTCAAAAACGGTTATCGAACGTTGGGGCCTGTGGCAATGGGAAAGGGGGGCATGAGAGAGAACAAAGGAGCCAAAGTCTAGACGCGGCGGGCAAACAATGTGAGCGTTGACACGAGGGTGAGTTGTTTAATCGAGGGATTATGGTTTCTTTGTTTGACTGGGTAGAAACTAATCGAGGTAGTCGGATGATTGCCCGTTTTGATGCAACATCGCTCAATCATCAGCTTGCAGGGTGAGTGGGAAGCACGGAAAGGATGAGTGAGCGGGTTGCGTGAGTGAAGTCTTCAGTGAGTGGACTCATGAGTGAGTGACTTGCAGCAGTAGCAGCGCCTCACTAACACAACGGGGTCCGCATTCAGGTCACCACCGGCAGGGTGTGTGTCCAGGATCTACACTCCAAGACTCAAGTACATACAGCTGCAGATGGTGGTGTTCCAGCTCCGCCTCGCGGGTCCTTCGCCTTTCCGCCATGGCGCCCGCGAACGAGCGAAGAAGGTTCTCCAGCGTGTGTGTTCGTCCACGGCGTCCAGCTCGGCCCACGAAGCACGCCACGCCGGGCTGCTGCTGCTGCTGCTGCTAGAGAACTGTAAGGCGTCAGGGTTTTTGGCTGGGCCGAGCGGATCTGAGAAAGCTGATTGAGCGCCTAGGCTAAGCCGAGTTAAGGTAGATCCTCGTGGGGCCCGTTGTGGTACCTTGTTCTAAGTTTGGGAGAGCCACGCTTAGGTTCTCTTCTTTTCTCTCTGTCAGACTGTGGTTCAGTGCAACATTACGGCGCAGTCTCGTTCACTTTACCAAGACCAACAAGCCTCGATGTGTCTTCAACGCAGATCAGCCAGGCAGACGAGCACCATGGTCCCAGAGACTGACGCAAGTCAAGTGGTTCTCTTTTGTGGTATCTCTAGGGAGAACATTAGGCATACGTTTAGGACAACCTTCGGCCTTATTCGCTTTCCTCGCCGCCGCAAAGAAAGCCGCCGCAGGAAACATGAACCGCCCCAAAGAGTCCAGGTAAATCCCTTTCCAGACACACCACACACCCTTGGATCCCCGCGGTTGGTCGGGGGGCGGATCTGTTTCCCTGCTGCGGGAGAACAGGGATGGTAGCACGACGAGAGCAACACGGCCAATTATAGCCGCATCGCATGGCGCCGGGCGAACGAATCGCGACCATGGTTCATGGCCCAACCCAATGTACAGAAAGAGAAGTTGTAAGTTGTGAGTGGCATCGCTGCGGCAGAAACAGCGCCTTATGGGGCACACTCACACGGCTACGGCTACTATTTCCAAACATTTACCCTCTTTTTTCGTTTCTGTTTCTGCTTTTGCTTCCCCAGTCCCGTCCCCATCCTTACCTACCACGCCCGCAGTTGGGCGATATGCACACTCCCAACCCATGAATCTTTTGCGCGAGTGTGAGTGGGAAAGGCCAAGGCATCGAGGGAATGCCGGCCACTCAGCGGTAGAGATGCCCTCTCTGCCTTGCAGTTGCTTCGCTTGCTTCGGCTCGTGCCCTCCTCAAGCTGGACAAGGGGTCTGCCAGGATTCCTCCCCCTCCATGGTCATGGTTGCTTGCATGGAAGCTCTTGTGAAGCTCTCCCTTCTCAATGCAAAGAGAACCCATTGTGTCTTGCAAGGGAAGATTCAGAAACCATGTAATAAAGGGGACCTCTCATCCCTCCTTCTGTCATCCCTTTTCCCCTCACACTCTGATCACCATTCCCCATCATCATCACCACACGGGCTTTTTATCTAGAGAGGGTCCACGCACGGAGCTGTCTATTCTCGTCCCCGTCATCGAACAAAAACCTCCGAGCGGAATCAAGCAGAACCATAACCCCATTCCACCTATACTTACACACATAAACATTGGTGATGTCCTCGCTTGGGTGCAGTCGTCCGGAGCATCATTGACCATCCGCACAAACACTCCACACAAACACACCCCTCCTCCTCGTCCACGCCCCCCTTCCGCCCACCTTACCCGTCACACTGGCACCACCGGAGGCCGGCGCCGGCGTACACTATCGCGGCACCATCTTTTATCCACACTTCTCTCAACTTCTTTCCCCAAGCTCAGCTCAGCTACGACACTCGGATCTAGAAGGGGGAAGGGCAAGCAGAAGAGTCGAGACCCCGGGGCGGGGCGTAAACGGACTACGACTTGGAGACTAGGACTGCATGTTGTTCAAAGTCCCGCTGTCAACAAACAAAACGCCCAGTTCTCTTGCTGCCCGCAACGTCAACATAAGAAGATATGGCACCTGCCATCTCCGACATACTCAGACGAGAAGAAGCAAGAATACAAACAACATTTCAAGCAACAACGACAACAATAGCAATAACATCCCCATCACGTACATCACCAGCACAAACAACATCACCAACAACACCAACGCCAACACCAATAGACGCAAGCAACGGCATCGGCGGCACACCAGGAAACATTGAATCCCCCTCCTCCGCCGGAACAACAACCGTCCTCATCATCGTTATCCTCTGCTGCGCATCCGCCATCATGTCGGCGACGTTATTCTACATCTTTGACCGCAAAAAGAACGCCCAGTTCCGCGAGGCGTGTAAGCGGGACCCCTACCTCACGCGGAAAGAATTCGCCCGCCGGCGCAAGCTCAGCGCCCTCGAGAGGCTCGAGGAAGAGGAGCTGCAGCGGAGCATCATGATTCGCAAGTCTCTTGCGAGTCGTGGGCCGTCGAGGAGTAATAGCTGCGAGGACGTGTTTGATCTCTCTTCTGTGCAAGAGCAGCACCACCGCCGCCACCACCAACACCAGATGACGAATATGGATATGCCGGAGCCACCAAGGGGCAGGCAGCAGATGAGGGAGCATCAGGAGGAGTTACACCATGGGCGACAAATATCTGGGGAGTGGGCGCCTAGTGAGGGGAGAAGCAGGTCCGGGTCCGAGACTTCGAGTTCGGCCTCGTCTGCGCGGCGGGCTTATACTGGGCCGGGTTGCTCCGGTGTGGATGCCGAGGGGACCGGAGTCCCGCTGACGCCGGAGTCGAGTTGGTCGGGGCCAAGCCGGTCGGTTCTGGATAAGGAGACTGCGCCGCCGCCGATTCACCCGATGGAGGAGATTACGCGACCGCTACCGGCGGTGCCCAGAGCTGATGGCTCTTCACACTTTTCATGAGGCCAGGACTGGAGTTGGGGGGTGTGAGTTGTTACGAGACATGATGAGTGAAGTAGCTCTACCTTGAAGAGGATGGGGGCTAAAGGTTTGCCCCGGTGTGTATTCTTGTACTTTCTTTTACCGTACATTTCTTTTGTATTGATACCCACGACCGAATATAAGTCAATATTTCTGACTCAAGTTTGGTTTATCCGCAATTGGTGAGAGACTGGTGAGTTACGAAGGAAGGTGGATGATTGACTTACACCTTCCTCAGTGGGCTGGAACATTCGAGATGACAAAAACTGGAAATTCGAGGTTGACAGTAGACCCACTTACGTGATGAGGTAAGCAAGGTGAGGTTGACCGAAATAAGGTTGCCGAGTCCCTCGCACTTACCCTATGTCCTGCCTGCTGAGTCATCTCCGAAAACTGCCTGCCTAAGATCTTCTAGGGTGGTCAAAGTCCTCGTCCGTAATCCGAAACCTCAGCCTCGACTCTCTCCCACTACAACCCACTTCACGTCACTCGCTCGCCGCACGAAAGATCGTCGTCTGCATTCGCCGCAACGAAATCTCGAGAAATCGTCGCATCGACCTTTTTCAGAGCAACTTTGCGACCGTCGTATACGAGTCCTTCGAGCCGCGCGACGCTGGTACAATTGCGCCGTACCATCTCAAGCCTTTGTTCGCCACTTCCCACGTCCCGGACGCCTTCACTGGTAGAATCGGTCGGCTGGCAAACAAAGCCTTTCTCTCCCTCGTCTCCTCTCCTCCTTCCCCCGCAAAATCGTCTTTCGCGACTTCCGTCAAAGGACATTTTATTTGGTGAGAGAGGATATTTCCTGCCGAAAGTCAGGAAGTCATGGCTCACCTTTATCTCTTGAAATAGTTAGGGCATCCCCGAGCGCTTTCGTCATTCTCCCGCTGAACGCCCACCCCGTTCATCAAGAAAACGCCGATCAAGTAGCCTGAGGATTCTCTATCTATATACATTCGCCTACTGCCTCGGCGTGGGATCGAGACCTTACCTCGGTTCCGAAGCAGCTTCTAGTATCGTCCTTTGAGACGATCGTTTATTGAGCGAAGTAGCCGTCGCCCAAAAAACACCGCCAAGCTGCATTCGCCGCTCTTCGTTCAGCTTCATACCGATCTTCTCTGGACAGCGCAAACCAGCGAACCGACAGAAGAAACCTACCAAGCAGTCGTCAATAAGCGAAAAGAACTCCGGCGGAGAAGAAAGGAGCTCAGACGTCGTCGCAAAGTCTTCGACGAAATCAACAATATCTACACTGCCAAGCCGTACAAGCCCAAGATGCTCGGCCCCAATGGAGCCGCGACGGACGAGAATGCCGAGGGCTTTAAGGATGACCTCAACTGCGTCGTGATGTGTCCCGACTGCAAGGAGTACCCTCCCAACTTGGTTGAGGAATTCTCCTCTGGCGACATGGTGTGCGGTTCTTGCGGCCTCGTCGTGGGAGACAAGATTATCGACACTCGCTCCGAATGGCGTACATTTGCCAACGACGACCAGGGCAACGATGATCCCTCCCGTGTCGGTGACGCCGTCAACCCCCTGCTGAACGGCTCACAGCTGGAGACCACCATCGCTTTCGGCGATGGCAGAGACTCTAAGCAGCTTGCTCGTCTCCAGAACAAGTCCCAGAACGACAAGGCTAGCAAGTCTCTGATGCAGGCGTACAAGGAGATTGGTGCCTTCTGCGATAGTATCAACCTCGGCAAGAACGTCTCTGATGCGGCCAAGCACATTTTCAAGCTGACGTACGACCACAACTTCATGAAGGGCAAGCCGCAGGAGGCTGTCATTGCAGGCTGCATTTTCATTGCCTGTCGTCAGACTGGTGTCGGCCGTACCTTCCGCGAGATCTTTCAGGTCACCCATGTGTCAAAGAAGGAAATCGGCAGGGTTTTCAAGCAGCTCGAGTCGTTCCTCCAGAAGATCAAGGAGGAGAACCCGCGTGGTGCCGGCTCTCTTTCCAACCTGGACGGATACAAGGCCAGCGCATCTACCAGTGCCGAGGACCTCTGCACTCGTTTCTGCTCCAACCTCAACTTCCGCAATGCGCAGAAGATTGAAAACGTCTCGCGCGCCCTCGCACGCAAGACGTCGAGTGTCTCTGAGTTGGCTGGTCGTTCGCCTCTGTCCGTCGCCGCCGCCTGTATCTACATGGCATCTCACCTCATGAAGGAATCGCGAACTTCCAAGGAGATTGCTTCGGTGGCAGGTGTTAGCGATGGCACCATCAAGACGGCCTATCGCTTCTTGTACCAGGCTCGCGATAGACTCATCGAGAAGGAGTGGGGTGCGGACAAGAAGGCAATCGATAATCTTCCGGTTAACTAGAAGGTTTCTGGTCGCCCTTTCAACTGCCTAGGCACTGCTCATCCCCAAGGCGAGGCAGAGGAAATGATCTCCATCAAAGTCGAGGCGGAAGATTTCGGAGAAGACGTGAAACGTTTGACTACCAAACAGGAGTAGGACATCACGTCAAGACAGATCTCTTGGAGCCTCGTGCAGCCGGCTGCATTATTTTGGTCGTTAGCAGCGACTGCAAAACACAAAAATATCCATGGGCGTTTAGGGGTGGTTTCCCTGTGCCCGCCGTCTCAGTCCGTCGATTGGTTCTAGTCACCTGGAATGGTGCAACCTCGAAGCTCTTGGAAGATTAGAGCTGGAGGGTCCGATTGCCGACGAGACAGATTTGCTTTTTTGCTCGCTTGCGTGGTGAGGTTTGGGATGGGGACTCTGGAATTATTAGGACTGGGGTGGCTTAATTGCATAATCATTGCGGATATTCCCAGATTGCTGCTTGGTTTCTTTACTACCAAGAGGATTCATAGCATAGACAGCACGAATCACAACATGCTTTCAGTCATGAGGTTGCGCTGATATTCTGGTGAGCCTGATATGTTTGACCAGAAATAGGGATGAGACGAGAAACAGTACCTTAGTGAGCACATACAGGTACAGCTTAACAAGGTTCTTGTTGAAGCAATTCGTAGGTGGTCAGTACGTACAGTGTTAGAAGGCCGTGCGGCGCGATGTTTGTACTGCCAACAACAACCAATTAAATGCCAGCTCAGCCCCCATGACTTTTTCCCACCACAGGGAAAGCTGAGCCTTGCTTCGCGACGCGACTCCATCTACCAGCGCCGATTGACCATCGTTCAGCCTTGCACTGCACCAAACTTGCGAATTGCGCCCACAAATCCCCATCTCGACTTCACCATCCGCCTCGCGTTCTCAACTTGCGCGCTTCACAATGTCCGGACGTCGTTCTCGGTCCGGCAGGGCTGCCGCCAAGCGCGCCTCTGCTGCACTGCGTAAGTTGAAGCTTTCCCCAACTATTCACCTTTGGTCGCGACTTTAGGAGCTGTATGGCCCGTGATTGTATTCCGTGAATGGTCTGCAACATGCTGGAGATTCATTCTCTGTCCGAAGCTCTTTCTAAAGCTTGTTGTTCTGTGGGTTGCAAGCGCATGACGCCTCAATGGTTTCCGCTTCGCTTCGTGTACCCCTCCATTCATCACAGCTACCCCTCGAACAAGTCGCTGTACCAGCATATTTACTGTCGGAAGTCACAAGTGGAAACTACTTGCTGACTCATAACGAATACAGAAAGCACGCCCAGAGCCTTTGAAGGCATCGACGATGACGAGCCCGTCCCCGAAGCTGTCGAGTCCGAGCCTGAGCACGAGGCGCCACCCGAAGAAGACGAAGAGGATGAGGAGGAAGAAGAAGAAGAAAAGGCAAATGAGTCAGGCGATGAAGAGGAAGCTGCCGACGAAGACGGAGAGGAGGAAGAGGAAGAGCAGGCAAACGACGAGGGAGAGGAATCCGAACCTTCAGCCAAAGAACCCACTCCCCCGACCGAGCCTGTGGTGCGCCGCAAGCGACTAGGACGGCCCCCGAAGAACAAGCCACCGGGCTGGGACAACATGATCACAGTACCCGCATCCGAAGCCGACACTCCGCGACGTAGAGGTCGCGGAGGCTGGCGCGGCCGCGGCGGACGCCGGCCTGCGCCTGGACAGGCACCTCCCAAGCTCAAGCAGGTGATTGACAAGGAGGGCACAGAGGTCGACATTGTCGACGACGAGTGCGTGCTTCCCGAGGACCCGGAAGGCGAGACAAAGGTCGACAAGCTCGGCAACCTCCAGGGCGGCCGCCAGTACCGCTGCAGAACGTTCACGGTCAAGGATCGCGGCGAGCGGCAGTACATGTTGTCGACGGAGCCCGCCCGTTGCGTCGGTTTCCGCGACAGTTACTTGTTCTTCAACAAGCATCCGAAGCTGTACAAGATTATCGTGAGCGACGACGAGAAGATGGACATGATTGAGCGGAATATCATTCCCCACTCATACAAGGGCCGTGCGATAGGTATCGTCACGGCGCGATCCGTCTTTGTCGAGTTCGGCGCGAGGATCATTGTGGGAGGTCGGAATATCGTGGACGACTACCGTGTGGCTGACATGCGCGCCTCTGGCATCATCGAGGGACACATTGCGGACCCTTCAGACGTCTTCAACCCCAATGAGCCGTACAACACAAATCAGTATGTTGCGTGGTTCGGTGCCAGTGCCGTGTACCATACCAACCAAACACCGGCTGCCTCGGATCCTCTTGCTGGTTTGACAGAGGTTAAGAAGAAGAGGGTCAACGTGAACGATACGAACTGGCAACTGGAGCACGCTCGTGCTGCAAGGTGGGTTTATATACATCAATCATTACTGTGCCATATACTAACAAAGCTCAGCGAGTTCAATAGTCGTCTTAACGCCATCCGGATGGCGACATTGCGGAACGGCGCATACGACATTCACACCAACCTGATGCAGAAGCCAGTCAACACACAGCCCACCCGCGCCCGCGTCGAGAGAGTGACTCCCGGCGACACAAGCGACTCGAACAGCGCATTCCCCTCGGTACCCTCAGCCGTGCAGCGCAACTTCAACGTGGTGGACATTGTCTACGAAATACCCCGCGCGGGCGTCCAATCCGCCGGAAAGCGACCCGCCGAGGTCCCCGACTTCCTCAAACCCTTCAACGGCATCCTGGCCATCGGCGACGACCTCAAGGCCCTCCTGCCGCCGGAGTGCCGCGAATCCCTCGAGAGGCACCAGGACCAGCAGCGGGAGTTTGAGTCGCGCTTCGGCGACGAGCAGGATAAGATGGCAAGGGGTAACTTGCAGATCGACAAGGCGATTGTGCCGCAGGGCAAGCACTCTTAGAAGGAGCTGATTGCGATCCCCGGCTTTTATCCCACGCCCGACGGCCGGTTTGAATCGGCGATGGGCAGGCGCGAATGCAGCTTTTGCGGTGGTAATGTGAGGGTTTGCGGTCACGGGAGGGAGAGGAGGGCGGTGTTTCATAGGAGGCATCTTGATGCTCTCAAGGCTGAGGCTGTTGCTGCTCGAAAGATGATGAAGTCGGAGTCTTCTCAGGGCAAGATGCCGAATGGGCCGTCTTCCCTTTCCAAGATGGTGAGCGCGGGTGCTGGGTCTCCCAAGAGGGCGACCATTGGAGTTGTCACTCGGGGCGCGAAGCGCTCTTCTGATGGACCCGGTTCGGGTGAGGCTGTGGCGAAGAGGGTTAAGATCCAGTCTGATGTATTCCGCGGTGGCATTTGAAGTTGAAGATGGAGAAGGAGAGGCATGGCATGCTCGATGGAAGTTACTGTTTGCTTGTTTTTGGGGGGTTTTCCCCATTGGCCTGGCGTTTCTGGGAGGCGAGGTATTTGGTGGTGGAATGGTTTCAGGGGTGACCAGCACTACCTAGGAGACTACGGAAAAACTACTACTGTTGATGTTAATACTGCTCTTTCTTCTTTCCCGCTGTTGAGAGGAGAGATTGGGGCGGCAGATCTGGGCGTGGCCTAGGACGAGAGTTGCTTCCGTGAAGGAGGAGAGGAGAAGTTGTATGTAGGACTAGTATGATTCATGAATGGCTTATAAAGGATTTGCCTCAAGTTTATGTTGTCTTCGTGTCTGAGAAAGACTGAGCTACTCGGCCCCGGCCCCCAGAAATCATTGATTCCTAACCTATGTCAATTTAAACTACCTGTGACCAGGACAAGAAAACTCTTACAATTATAGGTAGGGAACGGGTCTTTTTCAGCTAGCACACTATTGTACCCGCTCACTTGATTGCAAAGCTCCATCTGTGGGTTTGTATACCCTCAGCGGGTCACCATCGTCAACCAACTATCACTGGATGTCAACATCCACCAATCCCCGATAGTCTAGTGGTGAGGATATCTGCTTGTCACCGGGGAAATCCCACGATTCGCAGGGGACCGGGGTTCAATTCCCCGTCGAGGAGTATTCTTTTGTTTTTGCGAGTTATTGTGACGATGTGGTGGTGTTTTTGACGGTTTTGTTGTGGTTTTGAGTTGTGAGGATGTTTTGGGGGGGGCG
>JFBX01000654.1:562242-578875 GCA_001563135.1 Colletotrichum simmondsii | reverse complement strand
ACAGAGAGAGGGAAACAAACGGCCGCCTGGGCACGGGTTCCGATCATCGGTGGTGGATGGTGGGTGGTTCTTGGTCACACCCCAGATGCACCCTCGCACACATCACATTCGCAAACACGGGGGAGGAACAAATCAGTCCACTGTTTGAGACACACACACGCATAAGCAGATAAAGTCCCGTTTTAGGTCACTAGATTCATCAAACGGCCAAAGTAATGTGTGGGGGGAAGATCTGTTTGGATTTCTCCTTCTCGAGTTTGTCGAGGGTTTATCGAGTAAATCTCTTTCTAAGAACAAGTGTAAAGAAAACAAGCTTTCGTCCAGCCAGCCTAGGCGGCGACGTTCGTCGTAAAGAAAATTCAGACATAAAAAAAAAAACCAGTAGACCAGGGTGTCAGCGCTATCTCTGCGCTTCAAAAAACAAAAAACCCGCCCAGAGAGGAAGAAAATCCTCTCGCGTACACCGCCCAAAGTTGTTCCCGCCGTCTATAGGTTGATATCTTGGTTTGTCTCCGCCCCATCGCCGATACAAGCAAATCCGTGACACAGATGAGAAAGGACGGGTTTTGTAACGACCCGTTGACGTTCTCATACACACACACTCACAAAATCCCTATATCCATCACACACAAGAGAGAGGAGAAAAAAGGACACAGGAAAAATGAGTTTTGCTTTTCGTAGTTGTTGAGAGGTGAGGGTGGAGTCGTATGTCCGATCTCTGGTTGTTCGTCCATCGAGGTAGGAGTGAGTCTATAAGATTGAGTGTAGCCGCCACTGTGAAAGAGGACCCCATCGAATTCTTTGGTTTGTTTGTTGTTTGGTGATTAGATAAAGAAGTCGTGGTCGGCCAACTCTGCCAATTCGAAAATACCCGGAAACGCCATTGTTCTTCTATCCCGTCTATTGCCCAGGTCGTCAGGTCATGCCACTTTAAGGTTGTCGTTCCCGTTACATCCGATCCATGAGATCACCGCCGGCAACGCTGCCAGTGGTGGAACTCCTGCCGCTCTGGAAACCATCGTTTCCGTCCAGAAGCTGGTGAACACCAATCTTGGGGACTGGCAGTTTTCTGCCGGCGTCAGGCCGGCTGATGATGTCTGCCAGAGAAGCACCGTTGCGAGTGGGAGTTCCGGCACTGGTAGGCGCGGGAGGGGGAGGCAAGTAAGGAGTCTCCAGATGAGGCTCGAGAGGAGCCAAAGCAGGAGGTGCCGCGTGCTGCAGGGAAAGATTGCGGAGAGAAGGCAGCTCGTAGCCCATGGGGCGAAGTCTCGGGGAGTGAGCGGGTGTAGCGATAGGGGTGTGGTCGGGAGTAGGCGACAAGGAGTCGTGTGAGAAGGTAGGAGAGGAGGGTGCCGTGGAGTTGGGCGAGTTGGGGCGAGATCGCTTTGCGTGGCGAGAGCCAGCGTAGTGGTCATCGTTGTGCTCATCGTTGGAGTGCGATCTCGACATGTGGTACGCTGAGAGAGAGGGAAGATGGCCGCGCGAGTTGTGCAGGCTGTGGGAGTAGTAGGGGTGATGTCTGGCAGAAGAGCCGTGGAAAGGCGGTGCGGTGAGCGTCTCACGCTCGACCTGGTTTGCAGCCTTTGCCAGGATAGAGATGTCCATGTTGGACTGGCCCTGCATCTGGCGGCCAAAGGGGCTGCCGTGTCCCGGGTGAGCGGGCAAGACGTACTGAGAAAAGGAGTGCGGCGGCGAGACGTTGGGCGAGGACAAGCTCGAAGTAGGCGCGGAGCGAATCGTCTTGGGTGCGGGAGGAGGAGCCATCATGCCATCCTGGGGCAGATGGGGCTGAGGACCAGAGTTGTACTGGTTCTTGCCTCTCCTTGAGTTAGGGTTGCTGTGTATTCTTGAGTGGCGGGTGAGCTCGTCTGAGCGAGAGAACTTCTTGCTGCAGCCAGGATACTGGCAAGCGTGAGGCTTCTCTCCAGTGTGAGTTCGGATGTGTCTCGTCTGGTGCTCAAGGCGGTGGAAGGCCTTATCGCACAAGGGGCACTTGTAGGGACGCGGAAGCTCGTTCGGGTTCTCGGCGGTCTGGCCGGGGAGAGGACCCTTTGGCTTCAGCTCGTTGAGAGGACCAAGCCTCGTAGTTTCCATGGCATCGCCGGACATCATTGTGTCGTTCTTATCGGGGTTGAGTAAACTTGAAAAGTTGAAAGGAGACGGTTGTGTCTGCTGCATGTGATCGCCCATTTGCCCTGATAATCCAGAGCTGGGCCGCTTTGCGGTAGTGGTCGAACCCTTTCTCCTATTCTGTCCTTTCCAATGGTAGTCGACGATGGAAGTCGTCGATGTGTATTGTAAAACCGGACTCGAGTATCGTGAGTGCGGTTCCGAGTTGCTGTATGTTGCTTGTGGTGTGGTGAGTGGGCGTGGATGAGGGAGTCGAGAGAGTGCGGATGGGATGGGTGTGGGAGGTCGGCTGGATATATAAGTTATGCGAGGTTGAGTGGCAGCGGTGGTGGGTGGGTGTGTGGAAAAGAAAAAAAGCTTTGGCGGCTTTTTAGGGGGGACTGAGGGGTGGCCCGGGGTAAGTTGGCTGGTCCTGGGAGGGATGACAATGACAGTAGGTTGGCGTAATAATTTTCTTCCAAAAGGAGGAACAGAGTAAAAGTCGGGGAAGGAGGGAGGGACGGGGCAATAGGTTTAAAAGAGACAGGAGAGGGAGATGCGTGGAGGTAGACAGGCACAGGGTGCTACGGTATTCCCAAGGTAGATAGAGAGAGAAAGAGAGGAAAAGCAGGTAATGAAGGAAGAGAGAGAGAAGAAAAAAAAGAGAGAGACGTGGGGAGTGAGGTGTGTGTGCAAGTCACCTCCAGTTCAAGTTACGGGGTGGGAGAGAGACGGCGAGGAGGGTGTGGATTGTGTGGACGGTGTGGATGGCGGGATGGGGTGTGGGCGGTCCCAATCGCAGTCCCAATCCCAGACCAGACAAAATGGGGAGGAAGAAGGGCAAGGCAAGGAACCCCCAGAGCAGGGCGTGGGCAGTTTCTCGGACGCTCTTTCTCGCTCACATTCTCACCCACTTCCTCGGCCTGGCCTTGTTGGAAACTGGTCGTCCCTGTACGAATACTTCCTGGACCCGGTCCTGACCCTGACTGGCTTCCTACCTATGGATGGTACACCGCACAAGTACTCCCTAAGTTATGCTTGGCTCCTGAACAACCCGTGCTGGAACCTGTAGATACGCTCTGCAATCTGCCATGTGTGAGTTTCGACTTCAGCCAGCCAAGGTTTGCTAAGGAAGTCTACTCTGTACTGAATTCGCACCATTGTCTTTTGGAATCTTCCCCCCCGGTCTTCTTTGCTCGTGCTCATGCTTGGCCATACTTGTAACCGTGTCTCTATGCCCTTCTGGGGCTCCCCAAGAGAAGAAAACGGGGCTCTTGATACAAATATGTCTCCCCCGGTTACCTAACGAATGGTCAGAGAAGGGCACCAGAAGAAGCCCGGGAGCCACCAACTACGACGCAAAATACGGATCCAATACAAGCGCAGAGGGAAGGTACACCAAAAAGTGGGCGGTACTTGGTGGAAAGGACGACGGGGTTCGATTCTGAGTGCGGGTGCGAATGCGGGCCCCCATGGCTTCCTCCCACCCCATAATCCCATTTCAGCGTCAAACCCGCCAGCATCAGAGAGAGCAAGCGCACTTGCGCGGGGGGGCCCAGCTATACCTTGTGGGCGCATCGGCGGCAGTACGGTACTTCTCTACGGTAGGTATGGTGGTGTACAGTATGGAGTGCCTACGCGCTGGCTGGACATTCGTTAGTCGACACTCGACACAGAGTCACAGACTGTCAGATTCACACCGGCCGCGGCAGCCGTGGAGTAATCGGACAGGGCTGGAAGAGGCTCGGGATGTAAGGTACGGGGACGAGTTACGGGGTACCTACTGGCTGCTTCGCAGAAGGACGAGCGTAAAAGACGGGGGAGAAAGGCTTGGCTAAACCGCCATTGACTGGATGAGGTACGTCGTAGACGGAAGATATCCGTGATGAAGTGACAACGGGGGGAGGAACAGGCCAGTCATGACTGCCAGGTAGGGATAGATGTTTTACCGTGGTAGGAGGCGGCAGCGAGCGCCTGTGAAAGAAAATAGACCGGGTGTGAGACTTGTGTGGATGAGGGCTATCTCACAGACAGGAGCCAAGAGAGAGGCAGAGAAAGATACCGCGAGAGCGCGCTGGTGTGTGTGTGAAACTGGGAGTGTGTGTCGTCAACCACAAGCCACGCCGCTACAACCTCAGCAAGAAGAAGTCAACGATGATGGCCAGCAGGGAGTCCAGCAGGTGGGTGGGATGAAGGGGGGGCGTGAGGCAAAACGATACTGACTCTCTTCTCATACGTTATTTACGCGGGTGAAAGGGGAGAGAGGAAGAGCCTGAGAGAGGACGGGAGAGAAGGGGCGTGTGCTTTGGAAAGAGAAAGGGCGTGTCGCAGCCGGGGGTTTGGACCCCACTCTCCATAATTCCAACCCCACTCTGGGAAAAAGCCAAGAGCGACGTGCTCTGCTCTCCCGGAGAGATCGGTACGTATCGGCCCTGTTAGAGATGGATCCAATGCTCTTTTTTTTCCCTCCTCGGACGACGAAGTACCCGAGTACCTCCCTTCAGACCGAAGACCTGAGGCACCTTAAGTATCCCAGCAGTAGAGCAACAGGTACTCCGTCAGGTAAGGTACGCGCACCATCAGATACCGACGTGGTTTTGCGACAGGTCGGGGGAAACTGGGGATCGGTACGTACCCTCTCTCTCTCTTCAGTTTTTCCCTTCACCCACACTTTTTTTTTTCTCTTTCTTCGCCTCGTTGTATTACGGTCCATAATTTTCACCTGTCAATCTATACAGATTCTGTACGGAGTACGGATTGTATTCCATACAGTTGTGCTCGTCATTAGCCTTTTACCTTGTGCTATGCCCGGGCTCTGCTGGCACCATCCGACAAGGCAAGCATCTCTGCTGTAATACCCAAAGGCAAATCGTGGCATCATCACCGCCATCATTGCCAACACCACCACCACCATCACCATTATCTCCGTAGCAGTCAGCACAGGCAGACAAGAAGAAGGGAACGGAACCATACCGCTGTGTCGGTCAGCAAAGTGCGCAATCAGGCACGCAGATACTTTTTTTTTCTTGGTGCACATCGTGTGTTCCGACTCTTCACACCCTCATCCTTCACCGTTCCCGCCCAAGCCCCAAATCATGCTGCACTATTACACCATCGTTCCATGCCAGAGGCATAGGGATCCTTATCCTCAGAAGAAGTAGGTACTCCGTAATAGTCGTAGGACCGTGAGGAAAGAAAAATCTTCTCTCTTCCTTTTTGTCATGCCGGGTCTGCGTAGTCCGTCTTGGTATGGCGGCCGTGGTGGGAATGCTCAAACGGTGCCCTGCGGCCTGCCTGACTTGCTAGCTTGGCCGTGGTGAATCCTCGGCCTCATTCGCAATATTGCCTATCCACCCAGCGTATCCGTCCGCCCCCTTCGTGGTTCAGCACTTCAGTCGTGGTCCCCCGTATTGGCATCGCCGCCGCTATTCCCGCCGCTCGAGAATCCCCACACCACTTTGACCTCCAGGACCCAACAACAATTTTCTAAAGACATCGTGAACCACATCTCGGTCTATTGCCGACACGTGCCTAGTCTCCCACAGTCAATATCTGCTCAGGACGGAGTATCGATGGGGCGAGCATCGTGAATGACACGACATGGCCCTTGTGCAACGTGGGCAGCACAATCGTCAGTAATCTTGAAGAGACTTTTTTTTCCCTCCACGCCTCGCCCATCTCATCCCATGGCCCTTGGCCATCCCGCTTTCCTTTCCCCAGGCCACCGAGATTAGCATCCCGCAGCCTGGTCCCGGCTTGTCCTCACAAACGACCCTGACTTGTAATTTGTGTGTGGGCGGACGCGGGGGGGCGGTGAGGCAACGGAAGTGAGTGGTGGCTTGGTTGTTGATAAACCCCAAGCTTGTGCCACCATCCTCGTGTCTGATTGGTCCGCCACGTTCTTGGGAAGCTATTCGGGGAAGTAAAGAAGAAAAAGAGACGACGAAGGCAGACGAAGGAGAAGAAAAATGCAGGGGGAAAAGAGACCCCTCGTCACGCAATGTGCCGCCCAAGTCACCTCGCCCATGGCACAATCCTGTCCCGGCTCTCCGCTCATCGCCAGTTTTTACCCCGTGGGAATGAAGGCACAACCTAGACCCGCGGGCGCCTGCATTTATTGGCAAGAAGGAAATCTGGGGGAAGACGTCGGCCCAAACAGAGACAACATTTCGTTTTCTTCTCCACGGGGAATCCCCAATCATGCCCTCATCTCACGAGTATCAGCTGAGGAGAGAGGATGCTGGCATTCAATTCGCCTCAATCCCGACCGGGGGATCGTCCATGCCCCTTGCCGCGGTGTCAATCCAGGCCGCATCGTGGCATAGCCGCCCACTGTCAGTCAGGCTTAAGCAAGGCGAAGCGCATACAGAGAAGAGACAGAGCCCAATAAGCTTGTTCGATGCTGTCCTTCCTCGCCCAAGCCGCAGTCCTCGTGTATCGTTGCTCGGAGCCTGCGGCAGGTCCTCAGGCGTCTATAGGTAGACCTATCTTTGTGCAGGCCGTATCACAGGGCGCAGGACAGCCTGCCCGAGCTGGCACGGCGCCGCGATTCGAATTCCTCAGCTCACCATGAGATGAGGTCGGGACTGTAACCCCGCGGTGTGGGGGGCTCCTCGCTTCATTGCGCTTGCACTGGTAAGGCGATGAGAACTGTTGGCCAGCGGATGAGAGGCAGCCAGCAAATGGTGATTGTACCAGCTCAACAGCGCCGCTTTGAGATGTAACTTTGCGGCCCAAGTCGAGATACCTGCTTTCTTGCCCATCGCCTTGTCGCCCTACTTTGCTCTTGCCTTGTCACTCAGAGGACCGAGCAAAGCCCAGCGAGAGCGGCTCGTTTGAACCGCAATGTGTTGGCCCGTCTTTACGAGCGTCCTTGGATCGCAATTCCGAGCCCTCACCTCGACGCCGGGGTCCCGGCGGGGGTGTGGGGGCCGCTGCTTCTTAGCTTCCCTCCTTCGAGATAAGAGTCTGGAGCGGTACCGGATCCCGAGTAGCCATTGCGCACATTGTCTCTCTTCTTGACCATGAAAGCCACCAGGCGTCCGAATCACCAGACACCCTACAAGTTGATCTGCCTCACCGCAATACAACAATGTGAATGGGGCCTTGGTCATCCGGGCCGCCCAAGATGAGTCTCAAATCTCAAACCTCTCAGCCGACCAGTCAAAGAATGAGGCCAACAAGAGAATCAGCATTCGTTGGTGCGATTCTCCATGTTGCTACCTTGTGTGTCTCGGTTGTCTCCTGTCACGACTCCGCAGCGCGTTAAGCGCGAGAAAAGAGCCTTGTCGCAGATGAGTCAAATTTCCGCATCGCATCGTGACTTCTTCAGCGCTCGTCAGCGCGAGACGTGATCCTCAATAGATAAGACGCCTAGTATCCGTAATCGCTGGGGCTCTCTGGACTCTCTTCGGCTTGGTCCTTGTTCCTCCACCCTGTGCATATATTCATCCAGCACCAGGCTTGACACAGGGTAGGCGCTTCTGCGGTTCGGCAGCCCTCGGTAGTCACTGGCCGAGGACAACAGGCTCCGCTGACCCTCGGCTCGCCTCTCGGTCTGCGAAAACGCAATGGCGTACGAAATTCCGCAATCCCTTGGTTGTCGTGTAGTGAAGCCGTGCTCACCGAGTCACCGGCTGTCACCGCCGAGCTTCGGACCTTCGTATCAGAACATTTGTCTCTTTCTTTCTCAGGAGCAAGATTCAGAAAGACTCTAGTCCCGCCTATGTTGTATCGTTGTTCCATGAGCCGCTATGTAGCACTGGTTTTGTTCCCAGCCTCGGGTTTCCGTTTTGGTCATCGACGGATAAGCGGGAATGCATCCTCTCTAGCGACAGGAGAGGCGTCGCTCCTCCAGGACCCAGCATCGGAGGAGGGTGCCCTCGTTGCGGTAATTGCAAGACCAAGGACCCCTCATTTAGCCAGAAAAGAGCCTCCCCCATAATCCAAATGGGACAGAACGTGGGGGTGTCGTGTCACCACAACCATCCGAAGCTCTGGTCCTAGGATATCGCCATCAAGCCACCAAGTCTCTCATTGGCGTCGCAAGACCTGTGATCTTCAAGCGGCGCCACATCCTCTATTGCCTCTCCACGCAGTAGCGCCAAGTCCGCAATTGCATGCGATAACCCCAGGTGCCATGGGCTCCCAGCTGGCCAGATTGTCGGTCCGGCGTTGAACTTCCTTTCCAGTTCAAACTTCCTTCTATCCAGGTGCCTACCCCGTACGGTCCCTCGGGCTGCGAGGTGCGCTAAGCTCGATTCGGGAATTCCGGGGGAGACCCTTTTGACCATGTTCCCAAGATTTGGGGTGCCCAGTGCTGTGAGATCTCTTATCCCCAGATTCTTCTCCTCACCGGTGGATTGCTTGATTTTCGTCGGACGAGAGGCTCCGAGCCCGCGAGCTATGTCGTAAAGCATGCTCCGGTACGCCAAACATGCCATTGCTATCGCGATATACCCGTGTGTAAACCGAGTCAGGCTGTTGGTACTCGGGGCGCCTAGGCATTCTGTGATGGCATGGATGGACAGAATGAGGTGATTCGTTTGATGGAAACAAATGTGTTTGGCAATGGAAAACAGCCATGGAGTCGACACCTCCACTATTGGATTTGTCAAACAGTTCCAACGCCCCCATTGCTCTAGTAGTCCAGAGTCCAGAGTCCAGAAATCTGTCGAATTTCTTCTCCCGCTACACACACCTCTATCCCGCCCCCGGACTTCTCCACGTCTAGATCTGGCTGGCCGGTACGTCTGATTGCTGCGCTACTCGTATTTTCAGGGATGGCAAGATATCTAGTCGCAGACAGGTCCACGGACGCCAAACCAGGCCCTCTTTGGCTAATTGGTTAGTCGTGCAGGATTCCGAATGTCGTGTAGTGTTCCGTTCATTTTGACGAGCAATGATAGCAGACTAGCGAATGGAAGTTGTCCAATCTACAAGCCAGGGTGGTTTGTCGAGTCGTGACTTTCTCAGGGGTATCAGAAGAACGGGAAGGCGCCAATCTCGAGTCGGGTATCAGCTAGTTGGAGGTCGACTTTGTCTGCGGCTCTTTGCTTCGTCCCCTTCCCCAGCATACCCAGCAAAGAGATAAAGCTTATGCAGTGGACAGATAGCTTTCACGGCTATCCTGGTCAATGTCGAGACCACAATTAAATTGATATGGTTTGCTCGTGAGTTTTCTCTGAACATGTCGCCGAGGCTCGCCCGCAACTTAACATGGTCTCTTGTCTTTGACCTAGGAAAAGCTTCCACATCTCGACCGCGATTGAAAAAAGACCACTCCGATTTGCACGTGTATCTGCATAGCTTGCGCCGCCCTCCGGCCGAATTGAGACGCAATTGTGACATGCGGAGAATCATACGCTCATCGCATGATTGTGGAGGCTTTCACCAAGTATGTTCGAAATTTCCGATGGATCTCGCGGGGCTGCGACGACAAACTTGCATTCCACGCATGTACCGTATACGCGGGGGTTGCGAGACCTCTACATTCTCAACAGCGGCAACAATAGCAATAATGCATAGTCCTGGGGCTTGAGGTACCATTTGCTTTGTACGGGTGTCGTGCTGTTGTATGAGACAGGCCCGTTGTTGTTCGCGCGGGGAGAACCCCGCTGGCTGGTTCGCTGTTTCCACCGTGGGCGGACGCCCTCACTTTCACTTGGGCGTTTCTGTTGTTGCTTCACAAACCTCCGTGTCTCGCTTGGACCGGGTTCATGACGGCTGAAAGATAAGACCTGCGAGTCTAGAGTCCGGGGCTATGAACTCAAAGAGTGCACTGGTTGAAAACTCTGGACAAGCGTTCGGAATGACTGGCTCTTGTAAGGCTTCGCAATGCCGCCAGCGGGCGCATTATCGCTCAATTTTCTCGGGGGAACTGTGGGCTTCCGCAGTTGTCCTCAGAGTCGATTGCGAGACTCGCCCAGCATGAGTCAGTTGTTGCTTCCTATGTTCGACGGTCGAGCGGAAATGAACCGAGTTCTTCAGAGACAGATTGGATCTGCCCATGCTTCCCCAGACTCCCCTTCACTTTGAGCATCCCCGCAAAGTACTTGGAGAGGCCAAGGCGGTAGCTCTTGAAGCTAGAATCCAAGGGCCAAGGGTCGTACCGGTATCATGTGCTTTCTGCCTTGGGTGAAGATTGACCCGAGTTTCTTTGCCGGGACACGCCCATGTTTGAAACCAGCTTCCTGAAAAGGGCAATATCTGAAGGCGTGGGAATGAGCCGGGGATGGCGCTTCACTAGGGGGCTGATATACAGGGTATGTAGATAAGTGTGGGGAGAGAAGGGAGCACGCCCAGAGGTGTGAATGTCGAACGTGGTGTGTTCATATGGGTCCGAGTCCCGGTTTTCTGAGGGAGGTCGAGATCCCGAGATTCCCCGAAAGCACAAGCAAACAATCAAGCCAACTGCTCATACCATGAAGCAGAGGTTTGGGTTGGTAATAGCTGGCGGCATGTGAGTGGCGCTTATGAAATCTCTGTTGTGTCCTAGATGCCCTAGATGAGACGCAAACAGACGAATTGACGGCACTGAGAGTCGTCCCTCAACGGGACATCGCCCAGAAGATTTTGAGCCCTGGATGTTTGGAACGCTTGCCCCTCGTTCCTGTCACATGTGAAAGATAAGCAGATAGAGGGGGTACCCCAGAAGAAATCTGTCCCCTTTCGCGAGAGAACAAACCTTAGCATGATGTCAGCGGTAAAGCTTGGAACCGCATTCAGCAAGTTCGAGAAACGGTAACATTCTTCCACATGTGAATTCTGGAGAAGCGCGTACCTTGCATCGCACATGCGGAGGTGAAAGGGTCTGGCCAGAATTGCCGTTCGAAATTGAGAGTTTGTTGGTGGCTGTTAGCCGCACCTGTAAGCGGGCGACTCCAGGCATTCTGAAGCGCCGCAGACTTGTAGCCCGAGCCCCAACATCGTCTCTCACAAAATCTGTGGAATGAAAAATGCGGATGAGAGAAACTCCGCCTGCCCTCCACGATCGACCCCAGGTCTCTTCACCTCGTGACGGGTGACCCCAGCAGCCACCGAGGGTCCTCATTAGCAATTTACCCCGGCCTGCAAGACGAACGACATGTGTGCGGTGCCAACGCCAGCGAAGGAACGAGGATTCATTGCCTCTGGGCCCTGGGAGATAACGTGATCCGTCGACCCGAGCTCGGATATCGGGAAAGAGGAAGAGGTATAGGTAGTGTGGCTTGCACTTACACCTATGGCCCTTAGGCTGTGGACATTGGCAGATAAGGCGGTATGCTCTCCTAGTACGGAGTACCATCATGCTTGACAGTTGGCAGCACCGTCGCCAGGTAGACCCTTGAACTCTATTGCATTGAGAAGTGTTGAGGCTCAGGCCCTAGGGCAATGTTTAGCCGTGACTGTACGGATACATGTAAGGCACCTCGGGCCCTCGCTGTCGGGTATGTAGGACACATCTTTGATCTCCGCAAGGATCCTGCTGTGCATTCGTGAGAAGCCCGGCTTTTCTGTGGATAGCCGTTCCGATTTCCGACCCGAGCAATGCCTATTCAACCGGTCAGTACGTAGTACGGAGTCAGATTTCGGGTATGCGTACAAATACGAAGACTAGCTTTCCACTTTGCGGCCTGACTCACACGTAGGCGTTATAGGAACCTGAATACTTGGGGGTGGCCCCAAGCCGGAAATTTCCTCAGCTTGAGCCTGTCAAACCCCGCAAACCCCAGGTTGGATCATGCCGTGATAGATGAAGATTAACCCGAGTTGTTGAGCATAATTGAGCCAAAGCGATTGGGGGCGCTTGCCGGGGCATTCCCCCGAACGAGTGCTACCAACAGCAGCGTTCTAGTCAACCCTTCTCATATTCAGGCACAGTGCCTGCCGGCAGTAGTAAATGTCGATACCAGGATCGAATATGGTCCGGTAGGTGAAACCACGAGTGAAGAGAATCGAGCGCTAGGGTTACAGGCAACAACGAGTCTGAGGTAATACCAGACCAGAGAGCCCAAGCTCGCTAGACTCCTAGGTTTGCAAATATATGAAACCGGAGGGGTCCTAGAATGTTCCGAGTCGCTGTGAAAATAGACTCGCGAAGCCATCGATGAGGAATCGAGGGAACTGCATACGCAAAACGGCATGCTCGAGCAATGGACCCTGGCGGCCACGTTCCACCCGTTTGGCCCGGAAACACTGCCGTCAGTGCTGGGGATTCTTGTCGTCCGAAACTTGGCCAAGGCCCCGGAAAGGTCCTGAACGTTCCGGATGGTCGGTACCAGAAGGCTGCAAAAGCTGAGGCGGCTCGAATTAGACGTCTTGTCTGACTGAGTAGCATCGACGGGCTCAGGCGGCCACATAAGATTCCCAATGGAAGGTTTCTTGTGCCAATCGTTCCCATGGTTGGTACATGTTTCAAAAAAAAGAAAAAAGAAAAAAAGGTGCAGAAACTGCAATAATTCTGGAAGTGTCGGTGCTTGATTGGAGCTGCTGGTCTGGCGGTTAAGGTCTTGAGGTTGGATGCGACTTGGTACGTCTACTCGACTGTGGTTTGAGGATCGCAGCGCAGCTCCTCATCGCAACGATGGAGGTTGGTCTTTTGTTTTTTGGGATTTAGTTTGGGTTGAAGTTGGAAAATACCGAATGATGATGTAAGATATCTTGACATAACGCAGGTATATCTCGAGGTAGGCAACCTGTCGTCGCACAGCAAGAAGGTGCACAGGTTCCCTCAGCCACATGACTGCCTGCCACGAGTGTGGCTGATGACCTCATTTCGAACACGTGTGAGGTTGGTAGACTCGTACTGTGCAACTTTTTCAACTTCACGTCTTCAATCGGGACTTATCAAACCACGTCAAGCAAGTTTTGAGGTCCTAGCAATGGAGAAATACCACTCCATTCATCAGGAGGATATTTCTAGCTTCGACCTCCCTTCCACACGCATGTATGATCCCGTCCTCCAACCATCACAGCTCCTAACAGAGTGCAGATCGATTGCCTACAGTGTCCGCCGCTGACGCACTGGAAGAATTAGATGGCGGTGTCGCTAGATATGTCTCTACTGGTATTGAACGACTAGATGGGGCTCTCATATCTTCTTCATCTCTTCAGACACCAGATCCGACAAGCGGAGGAGGCCTCCAGAGAGGACAGGTCACGGAAATTTGGGGACCACCAGGCTCAGGCAAGACTGCCGTAGGGTGAGTTACCATTATGCTGTTCTGCAGACGACGCCATGTAGTCATGACTGACCCATCAGCAAAGGATTCAACTGGTCGCCAATGCGCTATGCGAGGGGCATGGCGCTGTGTGGGTAGGTCGGTTCATCTAATACTACCATGCACGGGAAGACGACGACGAGACTGACACTCATATTAAAGATTGTGCATATTCAGTTTGCGGCCACCGACTGAACGCGGTGATCGAGGCAGTGAAATCAACTCGGCCATCTAAAGACACCGAAGCGGCGAAATCGACCACGGATCACTTTGCACACTATAGCTGCCCTAGCCTGCCTCACCTGATAGCACTTCTCTGCCGTCCTACGGCGGCGACAGTGCCAGCGAATTCGGCTGTGGTTGTGATAGACTCCTTATCAGCTTTGGTGAATCACGCTTTTCCTAAAGCGCCCGACGGTAGAAAAGATCAGTCGCGCGGTAAAGGTCAGTTGTCCTGGACCAGATCGAAGTTGTCTACTCATATCATGCAGGTCCAGGTCTATCAGCGAAGCGGCTGCAAGCCTTGCAGTATATCACCAGTGCCCTACAGAAACTAGCAGCAACACGCGACTGCGCAGTGGTGGTCCTGTCGCAATGTGCAACCAAGATGCAGTTAGAACGGAGCGCGACATTGATTCCATCCATTAATGCTGGGGTATGGGAACAGGGCATGTCGACGCGGGTCGTGCTGTTCAGAGACTGGGTATGGAAGGAAGAGCGACCGTGGTCTGTATGCTTCGCCGGCGTGCAGAAGCTAGACGGCAAGGCTGGGCCGGACATGATGCAGAGCGCAGCGGCGTTTAAAGTTGAGGCGGTCAGTATTTTCGTTGGGCAGTCACGATTCCGGCATAATTTCGCAAAAGCGGAGTTTCCAAGGCAAGAGGTTATGTGGTTTGCTGACATGGCTCGTTATCGTGACAGACGGGCTTGGTTGGCGTGCAGTACGACACTAGCCAACCATCGGTGTTCCTTCCAACGGCTCCACGAGCGAAACGCAAGCTGGCAGAGGCTGGCCTCGAGGTGCCCGATAGCGAGGAAGATGACGAAGAATACGGATGGGCACGAGAAGACGAGTCGGCGCTTCCCGGCCCGCCGCCGCAGTGGCAAGGCAGCGAAGACATCCTCCTGGGGACCCAGGCGGCCGAAAGCGAGGATGACGGGGGTAGCAACGGAGACGGCCACGGCGGTGGCGGCGACGGTGATGACGAAGACGACGAGGCAGAAGATGTGGGTGAGGCAGCGACTAGCGGCCGAGATAACCAGGTTTTGGCCGAGTAGTAAAGAGGGATGGCGGAGAAAGGACCACGGTGGAAAATTTCCGGGTGAAGGACCGGAGCTTGGCCGACAGATAGGACGAGCATGAATCGATAATACGGTACGGAAAGTGGTCCCTTGACGGCCTTCCCCTTGGCAGCCCTGGCAAAATCTCAGCCTAGGCTGCCCAGCCCCAGACTTTGAGGAATTTGGAGACTGGTCATGAAAAAATGAACCCAACCAGGAGCCAATTCCGAGACTGACGGAGTGTGTCATGTTACGAATACTCAAGCTTCAAAGTTCAGGGTGAGGCGAGAGAAAAGAGACAGAGGAAGGAAAAACTAGTGCAACTCCACCAAATATGACGGACGACCCGCCACAGGTAGAGATTCAGCGGTTAAGGACCGATAAGAAGCAGTGGTCGGTCAAGAGCCGGGTCCACCGAGAGCATGAAAAGCCCATCGTCACCATCGGCCAAATGTCGGCTTGACGCGGACCGCTTGGAAGCACCAGCTCAGAGACACTTCCAGGGCTCAGGGGCAGAGATGGGGATAATAGGCCGTGGCTCGTCCGGGGCCCCGACCCCGACCTGGGCATCGTGGGGCCCACATGTTTGGTTGAGCCGCAGTGGCTGCGGTGCGGTAGCGCTCTTTGGGAGGTCGCAAGGAGACCCAGAGTGAGTTTGGGAGTGCGGAATGAGATAGAGCTGGCCGGCTAGGGAGTAGTGTGTGAGATCTAAGTGAGTGGGTGAGTGAGTTTAGTGAGTGAGCGAGCGAATGAGTCTAGATGAGTGTGTGTTGTCATTGTGCTCCGGGCAAGTCCGGATGCAGTTGGCTCACCAAGGGGGAAGAGAAAAAAAAAAAAAAAAAAAAAAAAAAAAAAAAGAGGACCATGATGGCTGAGGTGAGAAGGTGAGGTAGAGGGAGCCATCGGCTTACTCATCGGGGAGCGCGACTTTTCACACTCTGAGATTCAGGATACTTATTTTTGCTGGGGAGGAGTGACGGGTTTTCGTGGGGGAATCTTTTTCTCCCGCCCCTTGAGAGCCCCGTTTCTTCTCGAAGGAAAAAATGGCGTCAGATCGAGGGACCCCACACGCTCTGCAGCGCCGGGCTCTGCAGTCCGCGGACACACTGCTCCCTCGAAGCTCGTGGAGGTATTTTTGTACCCTGTGCACATTGGTCACAGAGGGGGGTGCCAACGTGTGCGCGCTATTTGGTTGCGCTGGCTGAGCACTTCTGCAGGGCTCAGCTATGCGCCAAGTGCTGCCAGGTTCCCCATGAGCGCTGGCCTTCAAGGGGAAGGTTACGGTGCCTATCCGCCGTATCATTGATATTCAGGGTCGCGAGAGATGCACACAGGCTGGAGAGCTGGGTTTCTACGGGTCTCCTATCGGCCCTTGGACTCGGTGCTATTGGGAAGGTAAAGTATTCGCACCAGAATTGTCACACAGGGTAGATTCCACATCGCTCGCTCTCGTCCCTTGCGTGGGTGTGCAGTATTGACGAGATGCCAAGCAAAACGGCCCTGAGCGGGCATGGCGGGAGGGCCAGGCACAGAGCCTACACAAGTATTTCTGGAGAAGGAGTGACTTTCGAGATTTTGTGGTAAAACTCGAGTAAGGTGTTTTCCCCCGGTCGCATTCCGCTTTCGCGACCATCTCGCGCTCCGTCAGAGCCTCTGGAGTAAAGTGTCCAGTAGGTACGGAGTAGGTGTCTGAGGCGCCCCAGATCTTCCGAGCACGTTTTGCTAGGTCCACGCCCTCTTTTCTGGTCCCTCCCGTCCACCGCAGAAGGTACCTACCCTGCTTCCTGGTCCCTACTTGGTCTATAAGGGTAAGTTTAATCCCCTAGTCTAGTACCGATCCACAAACAAGGGTCAGCGTACCAGTCACATTGTTAGCACAAAATAGCTAATATAATCGATAATTATTAGATCCTAATTAATTTCTATAGCTAAATTAATATTTAATATATATTCCGTTAGTATTAATTACTACTTAGTAATACGCTAGTATCGTACTTAATAACGAGTATAAGAAATCTTTTAAAAAAGTATCCTATACCTCT
>JFBX01000654.1:536487-561466 GCA_001563135.1 Colletotrichum simmondsii | reverse complement strand
AAATCTAGTTAATTTAATTATTTAGGCTTATATAAGCTTTGCGTTAATATATAATATATAAATCCGTAAGCGTTCGGCCTTATTAAAGTACTTTGTTATACTACTTATTAACTATATTATATTAATAATAATTTGTTAAAAATAAAGGTAAGTAAGTAAATAGGTAGTATATAAAAAGAAGAGATCGTAATTAATAAAAAAGTTAGGCTAGGCTAATTAGTGGGCCCGAGCTGGAATGGTGGCCTCTGGTTAGTTAACTCACCCATGGAAGGTGGGTATGGGTCAGCCCCACGGGTACTTGACTAGGGGGTTAAACTTTGGCCTGATACCGTAGTATAATGAACAAGTCATAGCCCTGCGACGGGTGATCCCCTGTCTTCCCTACTTCTTTTTTTTTCCCTCTTGCGCTGGCAGGTGAAAATTCCCTCTCTGGAGACTGGAGTTCTGGAGTCTGAGGTACCTCATTTTTTTACCCTCTGGTCTATTTTTCAGCCTCTTGATTTTTTTTAATGCCGCTGCGGATCCGCACCTAGTGTACCTTGCTTATCGACTCCAGACCGAAGTAGCCTCCTTCTCCACCCAATTAGGGTGACATAAGCCAGTGGATCTCTTCGCCCGTCTGGGACCGCTGGTATCAAGCATTGGGCATTGGCATTGGTATTGGCATTGGACCTGGCTTTGTGAAGTTATTCCCACATGGCCCGGGCTGCAAGTCACGTATATTGTACGTACATCTTTCATTTATTATTCTCCGGCGGGCTCAGCAGGGTTCACCTTCACTATCGAGCCCGCACCGAAAATCAGCATTGCTTTGTTAGGTGTTGGCCAATCCTGCAACTTATGGACCGAGTGAGTTTTTTTAGTTTGTTTTTTTACTTGTCCCTGGGTGATGATGCCTTTTCTACCCTTGGTTCTCACGCAATTCTTCGCAGCAATTCGCTCTTCAAGCCAAACGCGGTAATCCACAGCAAATAAGCGATCGAGCAATTGGATAATTCTGGAGGGTAGGTATAAGTCGCGTAAAGACTTGTATCAATTGTGTATTGCACTCATGGTATCATGGCATTGCTCCAATGCAAGGTGGCATACATATATACATACCATGGGCCCTCTGCGGTTGCATCACTGCTGGATTCAGTCACAAACTTGAACCGAAGCAAAAACCTGGCATCAATGGGACGTTGAAGTTTGAACAGACGTTCAAAATTGCACCTCGCGAGCCGCAAGTAATTCCCGCGTTCCCCGCCCTTTTTGCCCCAGTCAGTCTTGCCCTTCTCCGCTTGTTTTCTTTCCTCGTACGAATACAACATTGGAGTCCTAAGGCCATATTCCATCTTACGATCTCGCCGAAAATCGAGACATCAAACGCCAGGTAGCCCATCCAGATCCTAGGTCAACACCCACAGCCCCCAATGCAACGAGGTTCCAGCTTCAAGGTAGAATAGTAGGTGCGCCTATTCGTACAGAGGAGCAAATCTCAACCAAACTACTGCACAATGCCGTCCCTCCCCTCCCCCTTCCGCCGCCGCCGCAGCAGCACCCCCCCTTCCCCGGTCGGCTGAGCCAAGCCGAGGTCCTATCGGCTGACGCCGGAGAGAAGGAAACAGGAGAAATCTCAAGTTGCGGCCCGCCTGAAACTATGTTTCTACCCATCATCAGCCGATGTTTCCTTATCTGTGTGTGATGTGTGATGTATCTTCTAACCGCACCAGACAGCGGAGCCGCTCTGTAGTATGTCACAAACAAGCCAAGCGGCGGCATTATCTAGGCGTAAAAAAAAGAGGGAGGTCTAGATTGAGTGATCTGGTCTGGGGGAGCAGATCGACCGTGCCACTGGTGCCCTTTCCCCTCCGTTCTTCTTTCTCCGCATCGAGGAGGTCACATATTTGATATGACATCGTCGATGGCAACCACCACCATCATGACCACCATCGTAACCACCATTTGCAACCGATCACGGCCAAGATCCACGTATTGTCCTTTCGCTTCTGCAGTCATAGGCTCACGCCGTCACAAGTAATGAACAAATCAAAATACAATTACAGACCTTCTGCTCCGGCGGAGGGAATCGGTGCCACAGCACTCTGGCGTGTACAAAATGCAATGCGAAGCAGGTACTTGCGCCTCTTCAAACAAGCAGAACGCGTATCTCAGCCTCTCTGAGCCTCCAAAGAAACCGAAGTCACAACTGGGCGAGCGACCTTCAGCGGGAGAAGCTACTGCACAGATCGCCCATTCGCCGCGGGTCGCATATACCGATGCAACCGCGGGGAGGCAGATGGTGGCAAAGGCCTCTCTCTCTGCATAGCTATTCGTGCCTATCAGAGCCTGCGGACGGGAACGGGTCAGTATGCGCGGTCCCAGATTTTCGTGGTCCTGCAGAAACGGCCCTCGTTACCAGCCCACTTGGAGACGTGACTCCATACGAATATAGCGCGCAGCAAGCAATCAGGACTCGAGGAGCGGAGGGTGACATCAAGGGACTTGAGACGATTCCTGCTGCAGGACTGTAGGCGCCTCCCGCTCCTTGGTCAGCCCACAACGCCGCTTAATCGTGCGGACGTCGTCTAACACTGGCTCCATGTTTCCCGGCTTTCCGCGACGGCGGCGGCGAAGACGAACAACTACCATCGACCACAGCCCAAGATAGTAGCCCCCCCCCCCCCTTAAAGAGCGAGAGCCGCGAGAATCAGACTCGAGGAACAATGACATAGCAAAGGCAAGACTCAGCACCGAGTTCGACTGTAGTAACTCCGGGTTCTGGTCTTCATTGGCGGGAGCCGCAATGTGACAACGCCCGCAACTCTGCAACAGGACCTCGTTCTAGACCCTCCGATGTTGCTATGCATCGATGGGCAGCATTGCTTGACTTGACTTAACCTACAAGGTTGGCTCGTTCCTTGTCTTTTTATCACACAATTTAGGCTGTTTAGGTACCGATATACGCGTTGCGCCGCTGCTTGATGCGCACGAGGTCTTTGACAACATTGCCTCCTCGTTCGTTGTTGTCTCCGCAGTCGTCTCTCTGCAGTTTGGCTCTGTGGCACCCCCGCCTGGAGTCGTTCGATGGCCCCAGTGCCACCTACCTCCCCCACACCGCCGCTCCCGCTGGCCCGCGTTGCCGCGACCACTGCCGAGATCTTCATGTGCGGGTTATGTTTCTATATTGGGTGTATGTTTGTTTTTCTACATACTCTGAGTGCTCAGCAGTGGTTTGATCTAAGTAGAGTTCAAGGACTACCTAGACCCATGAGAGTATGTGGTGTGAGTATATGATGAATGTAGCACAAGCACCACAAGAAAGAGAAAACAGAAACAGAAACTCGTATTTAGGATAAATGGACAGACTTGCTTGCGTAACAGTAGGATGAGTAAAGTTGCAAACCTTGCAGCGGATGACTTGCAGCGATCATGCACACATCCCGCTTCCCCCGCCCGCCCGTCAACACACCCTCAGGTTACTTTCTCCCCTGCTCCCAAGAGTCCCTTCCTCCTATCGCCGCCGGAGCAGCTCGCTCAGTGCTCGGCGAGACCGGGAGAGAGAGGGAGAGAGACGTCTTCTCTTACCGAAACTAGATTCCAATGCTGCGTACGTTTGCCCATTTGCACATCTTGGCTGCTTGTGGCTTGAATTTCCCCCCTCGTCTCTCTGATTATCGTCCTGCAAATGCGGAGGGGACAGTGAGATTCTAGACCGCTGTTTCCCGTGATACTGGAAGGAGGCAAATATACAATAGCAATGGTTATAGCTGAAGTCGCAATTACAACATTGTTTCCGGCCCGAAAGGCATTGGTCCAGTTGCAGGTGTAACCGTGGGCACCTCTTACAACGGGGATCACGACAAACGTCGGAATGGGATGATGGTCGACCGTTTCCTTGATCATTTGGGTTTCTCGGAAGCTTTCGCACAGAGTACGAACTCACAGGGCTCGCTCTGTCTTTCGCACATATTATCCAGAAGATATTCCGTCGACATTTCAAACGCAAAAAAGTAACCGAGGGTATTCAGAAAGTTGAGCCTGCTTTTTCTGAACGGCCACGGCAGGTATGCTCGGCTTCTCTATCCCTCCTTTGGCGACTCATAGAAGGGAAGGGGAGGGGGAGGGGGCGTGCGCATATCGAAACCAACGGATTTTTTTTGCTTTCTTCCAGTTTGGATCGAAAACTTTCAGAGAGTTCGTCGGGACACAGTTTGTCATGTTTCGCCTCGGGAAGTCTACGGTAAGTCGGGAAGAGAGAGGGCTGGGCGGTGCCCGGTGTGGTGGTTGCGGCTCTCTATTCCTCCGCACTTCCAACGGAGGAAACCTTACGTCAGTGCCCTTTTTTGCTAGGGTGAAATGTGTCTATCAATACCTTCACATGTCAATTGAAGAGCAATTTTTTGGCTGATTTCTGTCTCTAACCCCTCCCTCCTCCCCTCCACGCTCTCCGTTTGCCCCGCAATATTAGAGCTGGCTCATGCTCATGCTCATGCTTCCTTGAAGTGTGCTCATGCTGCATGAAGAACAAAATAACAGACTTCCCGACGAAGAAAAGGTCTCGACCTCTCTCCCGGAATCCCTCGTGGCAGGGGCTCGATTCTCGGCAAGTCAATTGCATGATTGATGGCTTTGCTAGCAATCGGAATAATTGCCATGTGTTGAGGAGAACCTTTCCTGCTAAGGATATGACGGCATCCCTTCGTTTCGGCCTCGGCGTTGAGATTGGAGTTTGGAGAGCATTCATGTGAGGAAGCTAAGCTACGGGTATGGACATGGGCTTTTGCCAACAGTCACTGATACTCATTCCATTGTCTCTCAAGCACATGTCGACGCCATGTACGCAGTAGTGGTCAGTCTGGCATGGGTCCTTATCCATCGCAATAGAGACTGTGGGCTGATGATTTCCAGGTCCCTTTCGAGACGCAAGGGTAATATACCATTTTCCTAGCGGGATAACCCAAGCATCACAGCTTCACATTGGCTCCGGAAGCACATTCCGGATTGTTCAGGCCGACGTAGCGCCGTATCGGAAAGGCAGTCAGGAAGTTCCTCTCTCTCTCTCTCTCTCTGTAGGACGGAAGTCACACGTGCTTTCAACCAAGACCGGGGAGGGGCTCCGAACTCTACATCAGAATCAAACGTTGACGTTAGAAGCTTATCAGCCGATGATGTGTTCTGCATGTGAAATGTTTCTCGAGACAGTTTCGTTTTGTAGATTTCATGTACCCAAAATAGGACGACTACGATTGGCCGAACCCTCCCAAAAACCCAAATCGCTCCCAATGCTTGCCAACGGAGAAGAAACATAGGCAAGATAACCAAAAGACGCCGTTGATACGCAGTAAGAAAAAACGCCATTGCACCGATTACAGCCTCATTCAACGATTTTAACAGACACCACACTTCTCAACCCCGCGCTAATGCAAAGAGACCAGAGACCAAAAAAGCTCCCAACAATACGGACCATTGTCCTGAAACCACGGGGGGCGTCAAGCCGAGTAACTCGGCGGGTTCGGGTCCGCGTACACCATGGTGGCCTTGAGGAAGATGAGCACCTCGTACGCCGCCTTTGCAATGTCGAGCCCCTTCTTCTTCCACTCGGACTCGTACCATAGGTTCTGCAGCATGTTGTCCGCGACGAGCGTGACGATGAAGCGCACATGGTGGTCCTCGGCCGTCCACGCGCTCTTGTCCGGGCGGTAGACGCAGAACTTGGCCTTGCGGCCGTTGAGCGCCTCCCGCGCCGCCTGGGCCGTGCGGGTTTTGTCCGGCTCCGGCACGGCGCTGGGACCGGGCGGTAGGCCGCCGGGGGTGGGGCCCGCGGCGGCGACGTCGGCGATGGCGCGGGAGAGGAAGTCTGCATTGAACTCGTTCCAGGGTCCGCGGACGAAGTTGCTGTCGAGCCAGTCGTGGAATTTTGTGGCGTCTTTGAAGGGGAGGAGCTCGAGGAGGAGGCGCTCGTGCTGGAGGGATACGCGGGAGGAGGAGGCTGGCGGGTTGGCGAGAGCCGGTGTCCGGGCCGGCGATGTTGGCATGGCGGCGACGGTTCCGACGGCGGCGGGTTTGGGGACCATGCGGGGCGTTGGGGGAGGGGAATCGAGGCGTTGGTAGGGGAGTTTTGTGATGGGCGAGGTGGATTGCGCTGTGTGTCTGCGTGGACGTGGGATGCACATTGGAAGAAGAGGAAATGCGGCTGGCGGGCACCAAGGAACACGAAGTTAAAGAAACGGGCAGTGGGTTGGGAAACTTCTAAGCGACCTAGTAGACTGTGGCTGTACAGAGAGTCTGCCTGACCGAGCTCGGGATGGACATCATCACATATATGTCTCTCTTCCAGCCCTACCATTTCTTGGTCACTACCCACCGGTTATGCCTCGCACCAAGGGTCTTTTGTTTTGACGTCAATGCACCTGTAAACCCCTGCCGTTCCGTATTACAAGTTGCTGCCTGAGGGAATTCCCTTTGATATGGACGCATGTTGCATCGGAAGTGTGCTGAAGGGATGGCATAGGGGAATTTGTGAAGTCGTTTCTTTGGACTTTTGGGGGGCCTGCCTTTAGGCAACAGAGCTGAAATGCAGCGCCAGCGAATCAGGAATGTCTGTGTCAGCCGCGCTGCTCACGGCGCTTACGCGGCCGTGAGGGAGCCAAGCAGTGAGATGCGCAGCACTCGTCTGACCATTTGCATCAGATCAAGCCTGAATTGGAAGGGATGGCTCTGAGCGTTGGATTTATGGTGAAGCATGCGGGCCGGGTTACGGTGCAAGTGCATCGAAGTTTGTGATGGGATTTCAGGCTGCAACAAGTCTTTGACTATCTGGTCAGAGTCTTGGCACGGAGACACCAAGGTAGACCTTCATACAAGATTATGGGAAAGCTATAGAACACTACTCATTATGAACGAAATGATGTATAACGGGTGTTAAGTTTTCTTGGACCTGCTATTAGTAGATCTATCCAACTATTGCATTCGGCTGGAAGAGGCACATGTGGACATCTCTGTCAACGAAACTGGTCATGCCATGCCTAGTCTTCTCGAAGACCAGCCCCTTTGAATGAAGGATCATGTTTGCAATTAGACTTCTTTCGAGTGACGGTGCTCATTGCCAGGCTTAGCGCCTTATCCAATTGAGCAACGACTTCACTACTTTTCAGAACCCATAGACAGCAAATTCACAGTATAAGCCTGATCTCATACACAATCATCTTAAAATAATAGTATTTACTCATGAAATATTCACCTTGCGATCATGGGGATACCCTTGAGCGTTCCTATCAATAACCTGATTCTCTAAGTAGGTAGTCTTCGTTCATTATTTGAGAAAGATGAATGCAACTATTATACTACCTAGTAAAGTCGATAACAAACCCATAGGTCTCAGAGGAGCCAGAGACTCTCTCACTCAATTCAATATGCTCACCATGCCTTAGATCAATGATTTGAGGCTTAAAGGGGGATATAGCCATCAAAAAGGGGCCGATCCGCGGTTCGAACGCGGGACTCTTGCAGATAATTCATTGAATCCAAAGCAAGGATCTTACCACTTGACCAATCGGCCTGTCTGTTGATGTCTTCTTGATGGAATAGTTTCAATTGCAATCGGAATAAGGCTGATTGATTTGTGGCTGGGATGAGGTTGAAGATGTGAGGTGAAAGGCTGGGTGTGGGCGGTGTGTTGAGTCACCCGGCAAGCGAGCGTGAAAGAGCCTCACCTGAGCCCACGACAGGGAAAGACGGTTACGAAGTATCCTAGGTACCTTAGGTATGCACCTGACAGTTCTCGAGGTAGTCTTCTGGCAAACAATTACAATTGCCTCAATTCCTTCCGTGAAAGTAAAGCTAGCAAGTCAATTGATAGAAGGAGGAGATGTTCCTGCTAAGCAGATGGTCCTTACCATCCCTGTCTGTCCCTTGGCAGGTGTCCCAGAGATGTAATTGAGGTTCGTTCTGGTTATGATCTTGCTTATTGCCATTCTTGTGAACGGGCCGTAATCAGCAAGAACCCGGTCGTTTGAGGGAAGGTGATGTCGACTTGTGCTTGCCGATGAACGTTGACACACGAAGGCAGTTGGAAGGAACGCTGACCAACAGCTTCCCAAACATGGAACTTTCTGTTTCTAACGTTCCAACGGTGAAGATGATCCGTACATTTTCAACTTGTCCTCCTCCATCACCCTAGGTTCCCCTGTCGAGTCGCAGCTGTGTCTCTAGATCGTTGTCTCGCAACCCAGCTTTCCATGCGAAGGCATCCTGTAAGTCTTTGTATCAATGATTATCTGCAACGAAGATGGACTGACTCTGTTGAGAACCCAGTAGCTACATTGGATTCCCTTCGATTCTCCGCTCACCTCTCCTTCGCACCACCTAGACTACAGTCATGCGAGAACTCCCTCCTCTGCAGCTCGACGGCATCGAAGCCGAGATGGATAATGACAACACACGGCCTGACACTTCGAAGAGCTCAGACGAGCCTAACCAGTCTTCGTTTCGCCCTCGCTCGAAGAAGCAGAAGCAACATCGGGTTAGATATCGCTTTCTCACTCCCTCTGAATGGGCCATCGTTGCTCATGGAATCGGCGGTGTCAATGATACCGAGGGCCACATTGCCCTTCATCCTTCATGTTGGTATTATCCACCCAAAGGAATCCCGAATGGACTGTACAGAGATGTCATCTGGCATCGGACCAAGTATTTTTACATGTACCATGGCATGAGCTCCATTCGATGGGTTGCCTACATTCTCCAGATCATTCTCGGAGCGATCCTCACCGCAATCGGTTCCATGTCTTTCAAGAACGGCACTCCCATCACCATAATTGCGGCTACGAACACTATCAATGCTGGAATACTCGCACTTTTGCACAATAGCGGACTGCCCGACCGTTACCGCTCCGACCAGGCGGAGTTCGACGAGGTCGAAGACCACCTCAAACAGATCCTCGACACTGGCATTGTCCCAGAGAACATGTCTGTCGACCAGGCTCTCATCCATTGCTTCAGTCTCTACCACGAGGCTAAGAAGACCGTAGCGGCAAACATTCCGGCAACGTACACCCCCAGCTCGGTTCTTGGAGCTGGTCAGCAGGTTGGTGAGCCTCAGAAACCTAGCGCCACAGGTCCAACAACACCCAACGCAGCTAGTGGCGTCATTGCAACCCGACTTTCAGTGGCATCACCAAAGACAAGTGAAGCACAGGCCATTGAGGAGAAATGATCAGGTCTAGTTGCATGGCGAGAGAATGGGCTGATGTGAAGTTTTTGTTACCTATCCCTGAATTATCGTGGTAAGGAGGGAGAATAAGGCGTGCGGTGCCTAGTACAGTTTTTGGCATGACCTTAGCAGTAGTAGATGATAGGCAACTTGTGCCTGATCGGAATGGTAATGGAATGAACAAAGACAAACGTGCATTTTTAGACTTAGTCGCGTTTGCATCTAACTGCGTTGTCTGAAGGTGGCGAGAGCGAGATTCTTGGGGCAAATTCATGGATTACGGTATAACGATGCCAAGCTGAAAGCATTCGGATAGATCAATACATGTGCTACATGCCCTCCATGCCTTGGCCAGGATGCTGATATCTTACACTACAAGGAAATGCTTCTCGTACACGCTCTTATTTCAACGCACCGCCCTTTTGCATATCGGGATCATCCCCAGTTGATGCCGAGGAACCTAACGCCTTTCTTTCCAGAACCGGTGGCCGTATCTGCGTTCTCAAGGTAGTGTCGCTGGTGCCCTCTCACATCAACGTAGAGGTACTTGTATTCGAATTCGCCGGAGATGGGCGTCTTGATCATGTGGAGGTAGACCACGCCCCTGTTGAGGGGCCCTTCGACGTGAAAATGCATGAGCATATGCTCGTGACCTCTCGAATCGGTGTTGATGGTAGAGCTATTCAAGTCAGACTTATATGATCCTTGTCATGGAGGAGCGACATACGCAATCGGACGAGCTCGTCGCCACTTGTTATAGGTTTCCTCGCCATGGCAAACAATCTTCTTCGAATCTCCCAGCATTTCGATGCATTTTTGATCAGCCTTGATCTTGTCAACGACTCGGTTGAAGACAGCGGTTTTGCTGTCCGGAGAGAAGACATCTGTCCATAAAACATATGCAACTCCGCCCTATTAGACCACCTCCATCGTTAGCTACTAGTTGCCGCGGGGTAGAAGTCATTTGACTTGCCGTCACCGCGATACCAGCCAAAATCAGCCCAAAGTTGAAGGTCTGCTGGGTCGCCCTGGCTGCCTTTTCTCCCCCAGAAAGCTGCGACCAAGGTACCGACCCATTGTCGTTGAATGGCGTGACTTTCTTTCGTTTCGAGCTAGTTGTCGAGGCGGTCGTTCCGAGACCATACTGCGTCGCATAGCTTCGCTGGAGTAGTAGAGGTTGTAGTCGGGGCGCAAGGCCTAATCTCGCAGTTGCGCGGATCGCATTCGAACAGGTAGTCGTCTTCATCATGGTGGTTCGACGTCAGCCATCGTACAACCGCAGCAAACAGGGTACGGTAGTGGTCGAAAAGAGCTCGGCAGTCGAAAGTTGGAGCTCCCCATGTAGCTGGTCTGGGCGAGCTCTGCAGAAGCCTCTTGACCGCCCTTGGCAGAATCCCAATTGCCAGCCCACTGTGGGGGAATTGATCTAGCCTTTTTAGGTCTAGCGCTCTGGCTACATGCCACTTCACCCAAGGGCGGCGACTGCCTCCTGAACTTTTGGACACGAAATTCAGATAACTCCGCTCCCTGCTTCGCTCTCGCTTGCGCATCATTTCTGTACCCGCAACCTGCACCCTCTTTCGCTCCCTTTGATACCACGGTCTTCGCAACAGGTTGCGTTTTCAGCTCCAGGACCAGAAGCACACTGCTAAATTGTTGCAAATACCGTCACGATGGCTGCACTCGCTTCCAAGCAGCAGTCGCTCAAGATCTTTGAGAAATTGAAGACTAAGCCTGCGAACAAGGTATGCCCAACACCCTGCACCCCTTTATGCCCAAAGTTTGTTATGTTTTGCAGTGTTGATTGACTTGCGCACACCACAGATCTGCTTCGATTGCGGCGCCAAATACCCGACATGGACGTCAGTTCCCTTTGGCATCTACCTCTGCCTCGACTGCTCGTCTAACCACCGAAACCTCGGTGTCCATATCTCCTTCGTCCGATCCACCAACCTTGACCGTACGTGTCCTCGAAGACCGTCTTACTTTCCCTCCCTTGACTGACCTTTACGACAGAATGGCAGTGGGATCAGCTGCGCGTGATGAAGGTTGGCGGCAATGAGTCAGCCACCAAGTTCTTCCAGCAGAATGGAGGTACTGCTGCCCTCAACAGCAAGGACCCCAAGACCAAGTACCAGTCCAGCGCTGCCACCAAGTACAAGGACGAGCTGAAGCGCCGCGCGGCAAGAGACGCTCAAGAGTATGTATACAAATTGTTATTCTTGAATGCCAGACAAGCTGACGAGACAGATACCCCGGCGAGGTTGTCATCACCGACGCTACCGACGCCGATACCTCTACTCCCGCTGGCGAGCCTGACGATGACTTCTTCTCTTCCTGGGATAAGCCCTCTATCAAGAAGCCTACGCCCCCGATTTCTCGCACTTCCACCCCTCCGACTGTCGGCCGAACCGCCTCCCCCTTCCTCAACGCCAACAACGGTGCCGGCAAGGATATTGCACGATCCTCCTCGCCCCTGTCCAAAACGGAAGGCGATAACAAGCCCACTACCGGTCGCGTAACCACCTCTGCTGCCCTGCGCAAGACTACGACCTCCACCGGACCCCGTAAGGCCAACATCTTGGGAGCCAAGAAGGCCCCCAAGCTTGGAGTCAAGAAGGTCACGGCTGACATCATCGACTTCGACGAGGCTGAGAAGAAGGCTAAGGAAGAGGCGGAGCGCATCGAGAAGCTGGGCTACGACCCTGAGGCTGAGGAGGAGAAGAAAGCCGCCAAGGTGGATGCTGTCGCGGCTCCTACCCCTGCTGCCCCCTCGGGTGGATACGGATCATCCAGCCATACCCGTCAAAAGTCTGACGCCGAGATGGAGCGTTTGGGCATGGGTGTTCGCAAGTTGGGCTTCGGCATGGTTGGTGGAGCCAAGGGTGCCGCCGCAGCGCCCAAGAAGGCCGGAACTGGTGGATTCGGCTCCGTTGGCCCCATCAAGGCTAAGACTGAGGGTAAGAAGACCGCTTTCCTAAATCACGAATGCGCAACTAACGGCGATGCAGATGAGAGCGAGAACTACGCACGTAGCAAGTTCGGCGCCCAGAAGGGTATCTCCTCTGATGAGTTCTTCGGCAAGGGCTCCTTCGACCCCAACCAACAGGCCGAGGCGAAGACTCGTCTGCAAGGTTTCGAGGGCGCGACCTCCATCTCGTCCAACGCATACTTTGGCCGCCCCGAGGATGAGCCGCAAGAGGAATACGGCGACCTCGAGGGCGCCGCCAAGGACTTCATTCGTAGATTCGGTATTACCGCTGGCGACGATTTGGAGAACCTTGGTCAGCTGGCCGGCGAGGCCAGCCAGAAGCTGCAGGGTGCCATCCGCGCCTACCTCGGAAGCTGAGCGGTTCGACATGACGTCACTGGAAACGACAGAACTGAAATTGGAATTTCACTTTGCCATCGAGATATAGAAAGCGGTCATATCCCAAGGTCCCCCCTCTCACTGTTTAGAGGGACGAATGCCTTACGCCAGGGGAGTCGGAAGGTAACGAAAGCAGAACGTTGGACAATGGCAGGCGGACGCGAAAAAAAGGATACCTTGTGTGCTTTTTCACAACGGACTGCATGTCAAGTGAGCCTGGAGGGTCACTGTTGGGATCTCGAGGACGGGAAGGGAGGAAAAGACGCATGCTGAGGACACTGTGAGATTTGAATTGCATCCCGGCATATGAGGCGTACAGACAGAAGCCGGCGACGGGGGAAGTGGATTGACACTTGCTTGGTTGGTTTGGGTCTAATACATAAAGTATGAAATGAATAGAATTGAGCTTCATCACCGTATTCTTCTTGTCTGTTGTCTAGCGTCTCCTGTCTTGGCGCTGAGGAGTGTGATCTGCGGCCGAGAACATGTGTGGAGAGACGGGGAGAGAGAGGTTAAAACATGTGAAGTATCCACTTGGCGCTTAGCCTTCCAAGGGTCCATCGTGTTCATGCGAGACTGGGGAGCGGAAACTTTACAGTACAAAACTTGAGCGCAAGAGAGTGCGAGAACACGTTGCGATTTTGGGGGGTCAGCCGTTCCGGTCACGTCCTATTTTCTAACTGGCCACTTGTCGGAGAAAAAAAATTCAATCCGACCTCGAGCACAGACGGAAGTTCTCTGGATTGGGGATTGGGAAATTGTTCATCTTTTCGGCTTCCCCAGATTGGGGAGACCTCGAATGGCGTCACAGAGAGATAGTGTCAACTTGTATGAAGAGAAGTTTGTAGTTCATTTAATGGTATGCTAGCAATCATCCATCTCAGGTCATCTCAAATATACAAAACAAGAGCCTCATAACTCCAGGCCCTGGGGAGGCGCCAGGCATAGGCTTCTCCTGGCGCACACCCAAATATGCGACCAACTAAAAAAAAGAACATTACGCTTTTTAAAACAATTTACAACTTGGCAATCATCTTGTTGCCCTTCTGGAGCCATGCGACGGCGTCGTTTACAAACTCATCCACGACTGCCTTGGCGGGCTTCTTGTCGTTACACACAGCCGCGGCCTTACCCATGAGGAAGGGGCGGAACTGGTCGAGGGCATCGTCAATGTCGACTTCGGCGGCGTTGTCGTCGCTGCCGCTCTCACCGCTGCCCTCACCGTCGCCCGAGTTCATGAGCTTCTCGAGGTCGGCCTCGTAGGGAATGACACCCTTGGCGGTGAGCTCCTTGATCTCCTGCTGGCGCTCGGTCTCCCAGTTCTCAATATAGGGGTTCTTGCGTACGCGAAGAGGGCGACCAGTGAAGATAAGAGTCTTGATGTTGTCGTCGTGGCCGGCGGTGCGGACAGCCTCCTTGTGGGCCTCGGGGGCACCGGCCTCATCAGTGAGAATGAAACGGGTTCCGACCCAGACGGCACCGGCACCCATCATAAGGGCGGCGGCCAGAAGCTGGCCGTTGTGGATACCACCGGCGGCGATGACCTGAACGGGTCCCTTGAGAAGAGGGCTCTTGGTGTTCTTGCAGAGGTCGACAACGGCAGGGATGAGGACGGTGGTGGGGACGTCACCGGTGTGGCCACCACCCTCACCACCCTGGGCGCAGATGATATCTACGCCGAGGTCGAGGCACTTCTGGACGTGCTTGGGGTGTCCAATCATGTTCATGTAGACGATGCCGGCAGCGTGGAGTCTGTCGACGACGTGCTTGGGAGGGACACCGACAGCAGAGACGAAGAGCTTGGCGCCGGACTCGATGATGATGTCAACGAGCTGGTCAAGCTTTCCCTTTGTGTAGTCGTAGCTAAAGCACGAGAAATTAGCCTCGGTTAAAGGTTGTAGATGCGGCACATGCTCGCCCGCCCGTCTCTCCAGAGAACGTGTGGAGTTGAGTGGTTCGATGCTTACTTGGTCTTTCTCGCGCTGCCACCGACCTGGGGAAGAAGCAGATCAACACCGAAGGGGGCGTTCTTGTCAACCAGGTACTCCTTGAGCTCTGCGATCTGCTCCTTCAACATGTCCGGTGTGTATCCGACACCACCAATGACACCGAGACCGCCGGCGTTGGTGACAGCAGCAGCCAACTTGGGGCCAGCAGCGACGTTCATGCCGGCAAGCAGGATCGGGTGCTTGATCTTGAAAAGATCGGTGATGGGAGTGCGGATTTGCTCTGTTATCGCGGGAACGTGTCAGCAGTGGCTCTGAGGCGGACCATCTTGTCGCATGTGACAGACGAGGTCCGGATAGCGAGATAGGTTACTTACGAGGTGACGCCATTGTGCCTGTGTTACTGGATATGACAAATGCTAAAAAGATCTGGGTATATCGGGTCGTGAAGCTGTACAGATGAAGAAATTTGGTCTGGGAAGAAGAGTGGTAGATGAAGGGAAGAGCAGGTCAATCTTGGGGGAAGAGGTGAGATCTGGCAATCGGCGGTTTAAAGGGTTCCGGTGGTAGTAGCGCTCGGCATCAAAGGCACTTTTGGTTTCTGGGGAAGAAGGGGCGGAGTAGCGTAGCCATGCGCCCCTGCTGGGAGTCCTGGGCCGAGGTTCGCCTGTGACCTCAGCAACTAATCCTGTTTGGGCAAGGCGGGTCAGTCCAGCGGGGTGGATCTGGGGAACCTGAGAGATGCCGAGGGTCACTTTCCAGCCTCCAGCCCAGAAGCGGGACAATTTCACAAGGGCACGCCGCACAGGGGACACGGGAGCACAAGGTACCTACCTCCTGTGCAGTGCAGTATGGTGTACCTTACATAAGCAGGAAAAAGCATAACGCGTTTATGCATCCCTCACTCCACCCCTAAAAGTGATTGATTCATCGATCGGACTCGGACCGGTGACCTCGGTCTGAGCTTTCCATGTTCACATTTACTGTGAAAATGCAGTCGTTTTGCCAGGCCTCGTGGGGTCTAAAGTAGGAGACGTGTTTGACGTTTACCCTCTTTCTCTCTGACACTTTCGGACACGGTCGTTTCTTCCCATCTTGACAGCGCACAGCGAATGCGACGGGCGAATTGGACAGTCGTGCTCTCTGCTGAGCCTGACAGCGGGCCTGAGCACCGAGTCAACCATGCGCTTTTATCCGTTCCAGAACGTTTGGAAATGAGCCCGTAAACTCTCTCTCGGCTCGAATCATGTCATGATCTAACCATCTTCCAACCTCGTTGCAACCACAAGCGGGCACTTCGGATTTTGGTTCTCTGAAAAGACGGACGAGTGTCTGCACCTCTTTATGAATCTGGTATCCTAGACGACGACCCCCGTCTTTCTTACCCGCCTTGGAATAGCTTACTTTGCCTTAGGTCAGCCCATTCTACGGATACCTGACTTCGTACACTGATTTCCAGTCCAACCCCTCCAAAACCACTTTACGCGCTTTTCCACGTCTTACCTAATCACTGGATTGTAAAGGGACCACCACGGTGCACACCCGACCCTCATTGGCTGCAAGAAAAGATTCTCTCCTTCTTAGTGACCCTCAACACACAAGAGACACACAAACCCATTGGATATTACCTTACTGGACTGTGGGCTTTTTGCCGTTGGCCTCCTTTTCTCCCTTCCGTCGTGATGAAACCCCCAAACCCCCTCCGTCACCAACCCTCCCTCTTTTCACGAGCTTGCGCCCTAGCACGGAGCAACAATGCGCGTCGCCAGCCCCTAACGCCGCGACTTGTCCGGTTCCAGCTCACGGCGGCATCACCAGCAGCTGCAACTTCCTGCATAACCTCCTGCTCCTCCTCCTCGCGCACGTTCTGCACTTCTTCGTCACGAAATAGTCCCTCCTCCTCCTCCACCAACCCTGCCACCGCACTCCTCACCCGCTCCCGCCCCTGGTCCGCAGCAACCATGCCCTCCCGCCGGACCCCGTCGCCGGTCATGTCCGCCGGCGCCGCCCAGACCCGGTCGGCCTGTGGATGCGCCTGCAGCGGCGGCGGTGGATGCGGCAGCGGCGCCGCCAAACCTAAAGGTCCGAGCACGGCCTACATCGCGCTCGGCAGCAACCTCGGCGACCGCGTTGCCTGGATCGAACAGGCCTGTGCCGAGATGGATCGCCGTGGCATCAAGGTGAAGCGCACCAGCAGCTTATGGGAGACGGAGCCCATGTATGTGTTAGATCAGGATAGGTTCGTCAATGGAGTCTGTGAGGTTAGTGACACTCATCCTTTGAAATCTCCCCTTCACCATGTCTCCGTTCATGAGCTCAGGGTTTCATGTGTGATATTCATGCACTTCTTGGACGTGTAGCTATGCCAATTAACTTTTGACTGATCGGATGACATACAGGTCGAGACTGAACTCGAACCTTTAGCTCTTCTCGATGAACTCCAGGACATTGAGCGCACCCTGGGCCGTAAGAAGTTGATTGACAAGGGGCCCCGCAACATTGACCTCGATATTCTTATGTATGGCGATGAGAAGATTGAGCATCCTCGTCTTAACGTGCCTCACATTGGCATTCCCGAGAGAGAATTTGTCCTGCGACCTCTGGCTGAGTCCGTCCTCTCTCAAACGTTCTCTCACATGACATGGCAACTAACACCCTCATCTCAGACTGATTCCTGAAAAGCCTCTCTACGCATCCAACCCCTGGAAACTCACCCTGGACTACCTCAACGAGCTTCCCCCCTCAGCGGCGCCCCTCTCACCACTCACCCCCATCTCCGCCTCTCACCCTCCCCTCGCCGCCCTCACGTCCAGCCGACAAACCCACGTCATGGCCATCATCAACGCCACTCCCGACTCCTTCTCCGACGGCGGCGTCCACAACGCCCAAAACCTCGTCGCGACCCTCAAATCCTTCGCCGCCGCCGGCGTCACCATCGTCGACGTGGGCGGCTGCTCCACGGCCCCGGGGCGCCCCGAAGTGCCCGCCGACGAGGAACTCGCCCGCGTCCTCCCCGTCATCAAGCTCGTCCGCGCCCTCCCCGAACTCGCCCACCTCGCCGTCAGCATCGACACCTACCGCGCCTCCGTCGCCGAGGCCGCCGTCGCCGCGGGCGCCGACATCATCAACGACGTGTCCGCCGGCCAGCTCGACCCGTCCATGATTCCCTACATGGCGCGCAGCAACCGCACCGTCTGCCTCATGCACATGCGCGGCACCCCCGCGACCATGAACTCGCTGACGGACTACCCGGACGGCCTGATCCCTACCATCGCCCGCGAGCTTCTCGAGCGCATCGCCGAGGCCGAGGCCGCGGGCGTGCGCCGGTGGCGCATCATTCTCGACCCCGGGTTGGGCTTCGCCAAGACGGGGCCGCAGAACCTCGAGATTTTGCGCCACATGGACGAACTGCGTTCGTGGCCGGGGCTGGAGGGCTTTCCCTGGCTGGTTGGGTCTAGCCGGAAGAGCTTCGTCGGCAAGTTTACTGGTGTGTCGAAGCCGCAGGAGCGGATTTGGGGCACGGCGGCCACGGTTGTCTCGGCTGTCCAAGGCGGCGCGGACATTGTCAGAGTTCACGATGCCGTTGAGATGTGCCAGATTGTCAAGATGGCGGATGCTATCTACAGACACTGAGCGCCTTGATTTGCTTGGCAATAGAAGGGTAATAAAATAGAATATGTACAACAAATGGGAATCAGCGATGGGTATAGACTTCCTGTATGATAGGACGGCAACAAAAGCTTTGGTTTCACGATCCAACTTTCTCGATTTCTTCTACAGTTGAGCGTTGACTAAACAAAACACTTTGATTCACAGAGAAGGCTACGAATTCTTCCTGGACTATCTCGACCATCGTTGCAATAACAGTCAACATCCGCACTCTACTTAAACCGGCTCCGAAGATTGGCAGATACGCCCAAAATAGCCTGGCTACTCACCAGTACTCCTCCCTCGTACCAAGCTCACTGCTCTTATAGATAGCATCCAACATACGATGCCTAAGCAAAGCGACCTCAAAATCCGGCGCCTCCCCAGGCGCCGCCCCCGCGAACGCCTCCCACGCCTTGCCCGTGTTATCCGAAAACCCCTTGACCTCATCCACCTCAATAGCCTCCAGCACGGCACCCGGCTCAGCCTTGACAAACTTGATCGTCGGCGGGAACCCCTGGATATTCCCCATCGGTCCCTCAAGCAGAAGCGCCCCCTTTGTCCCCGTAATCTCCCAAAAGAAATTCTTGTCAACCTGGCTCATACCGCCCTGGCAAATCGCAGTCGCCACACCGCCGCCGGGAAGCCTCCCAATCACAGAGAGGTGATCATGCGCCGTCTTCTCAATCTCACCTTTCGGCTTCCCCTCGCTGTCAGTGACGACCACCTGTGGCCGATTATTCGCCAACGTAGCCTGAACCCCCCTCAACTCCCCCAACACAAAACACAGCGCGTCCAGCGCGTGGCCCGCCGAGATGGACACCAGATTCGCGCCATTCTCGACATCGGCGCCGTACACCGCCACCTCAGGCATAGTAGCCCCGAACCAAGGGCTCGTGAACAACATCGTCGTCTGCAAGATCTCCCCCAACGCCCCGCTCTCCACGAGTTCCTTGGCTTTGAGGGTAGCAGGGTCCTGACGCCCTTGTAAGCCCACCAAGGTCCTGACTCCCTTTTCCTTAGCCAGGGACGTCAGGCGCTCTGCCTCGATGCTGTTGCGCGCCAGGGGCCATTCGCAGAAGACGGCGCTTTTCCCGGCGCGGATAGCGGCTTCGACGGCGACGGCGTGGAGGTGGACTTTTATGGTTACGGCTACGAGGTCGACGTCTGGGTCGGAGACGAGAGCGTTGATGTCGCCGTAGGCTTTGGTTTCGTTGGGCAGGTTGTGGAGACGGATCGCCTTTTGGGCTGTTTCTTTGGAGCTGTTTTGGAGGGCTGCGAGGTTGTAGTGTTTGGAGTGGGTGAAGTAGGGGAGGTGGGCGGCGACGGCCCAGGACCATTCGCTATCCTCGTTGTTAGTATCTGTGAGTTTCAAAGGAATGAGAAGCGTGGCTGCTAAGGTTCGTACGGTCGGGAGGACAGGCCGATGAAGCCGACGTTGGTCACTCGAGGGGCCATTATGGATGATGAGATGTTATTGAAGTGATTGAGATGCTAGGGTGAGATGCAAGTTGAACTGAATGATTTACAGAGGAAGCTATCTTTCGAGCGATTCATCTTGGCATATATACTACATCTTGAGATATGTGCCACGATCTCTCCATCCATCGCGAGATTCTCCATTTTCGTCTTCTCGAATCTCGTCAGCTAGTGTAAAACGATCAACGTTACTGTTTGCAGCATATGCCCATGGGTAAATTTGTCATCTTAGATTGGTGGTTTAGACCGTTGAGCTCCGTCTGAGCTTAGTCAAAAAAGCTCAAATAAAAGTCCGCCAACTCATCCGCCATCTCGAATTTAGTTTATAGCAGAGTCGGTTCGATTGCCGCTGTATCCCAGAGGGGCAAAAGCCAGCGAAGATGAAAATTGCCATTGCATCATGAATGATTTCCATACCCGGGGGTATCACGGCTTCAGGTAACATGTTTGTCATGGCCCAATTATTCATTCGTTATTCGAAACTTGAGAGACCACAACGCAATACTAGCACCGATTTGGACGCTGTCAGCTTCAGATCGGAAACAGGTGGCTTTGTGCGATAAGTCCGAAATGACGGGGCAGGTCCCATCTGATGCAAGGCAAGTCAATCCAGCAGCTAGACCAAGATCTCGATAACGGCGCTGAATCCCATCACGTTATCCGTAGACGGGTAAACAACAGAGGGTTTCTAATCGATGCTCAAAAAAATACTGACGCAGAACTCGAATGTCTCGCAGAATGCCCCGAAGATTTTAGGTAGTTGAAGGCAAGATACCCCTTATCAATGCTGTTCAGTGTTTGTCATACGTTGACTTTAAAAAGGCATTGACACGGATCCCAAACCCTAGATGGTAGGGTATTGCTTGGTCGGAAACGATCGAGATGGAAGATCTTGGAGCCCGGGAGAGCTTTGCGGTGCAAGGACATATCTCTGTGGATCAATAGGAATACTAAGTATCATACCCGTGCCTTATTTGATGCTGTGGGAGAAAGATCGTTAACACTGCGAATATGTTAGTAAACAAAAATGAGCTGGCATAATTCCGCAACAGGCCAGGCAAAAGAGTTCACCCCCCCGGTGCTGAACTGGGGGCTACATCTCTGGCGCTCATGCTGAGAAATTTCTGGTGCATATGCTGGGATTCGAACTCGGGTACTCGTATGCGCTGAGCCTGTCGTCGAGTAGGCTGGTTGGCGTGTAAATTGATTGTTGACCATGAACCATTCCACCACCCACGCCATAGTTTGACCTGACCCCCGACCTAGAGGGCGCCTGCTGTGCTGGTGACGAAAATGGGGTGGAGGGGGTATATGAGGCCTTCCGCATAGGTGTTCTGGCTGAGTATTCCGTGAGTATTCCACATGAGTATTCCTTTTCCCCACATGAGTATTTCACACGAATATGCTTACGTCCAATCAGAATATGCCCATACGACGTTTTGAGTGCTATTTCTGCATGTATGGCAGTGACGGGAGCCCTTCAGCACTCTCCCAACCCGTTGACCGAGCCTGTGTGAGAATGAGATGAAGTATCATCCTGCTGATCTGTCAGACTGTGTTCTAGGTGTACCAATGTCGAAGATTATTCATGTCACAGCAATGACGGCCATTATTCAACTCAATCATTTTGTATAGGTGTAGTGTCTTAGAACTAATGTGGTTGTTCTACACTACTACTCCAGCATTGTCTATCCTATGTGTCGCGTCAAACTTTTCCTGTCAACGCCGCAGACTATTTGTTTGCCTACCCACAAGAAAGAGATACCAGCCATGCGCGACTTCATTTTGCTGAAACCGACCTGATGTGTTTGGTATCGCCCGCCAAGGCCCGAAGGCTCAAGGACATCCTATTACTGTCCGCCCCCCCAAAGTAGAGAGACTACCCATACACAATTCCACAACGCCGAAAGCCTAAGCCAGTATGTCAGGGTATCTTAACTCCCAAGGTCCTAAGACCTCAATGTCCTTTTCACATTCCCCAAGTCTCCGAAGGTAGCAAGAGTCATGTGCTCCATTGTCAGCCCGAGAAAGCGCCAGTTCGCCAAGGTTCCTTCCCCATAACCCAACACATCTCCCAGGCTGCAAGAGACACGAGCTCCATTGTTCAGCCTGAGGTGTGTGTGTGTGTGTGTGTGCCCCTTAACGGAAGCCCAACTTCTCCACATCCTTGCACTCGACGGCGCCATATTCGTTATGGGTAGCCTCCCACCAGGCGGACTGGACCATGCCAACGTTGCAGAAGGTGGAGGCGACGAAGTGCCAGATCAGTTCGCCCTTGTCGGTGCCCGCGCGGCAGGAAGCGTCCGAGGCGGCTAAGCAGCCACTGTGGCGTCTGAGTTTGGCCCAGAGATCGCCGCAGACCTTAGGGACGTCGTCGACACCCGAGTAGGCCTTGAGCGAGTAGGCGTGGAGGACGCGCATTTCCATATTCTCGTGCTGGCAGAGGGCGCCCCCGTGCTGGATGAAGTCGTCGACTGAGGAGTCGGGGGCTTCGGGGGTTGCGATGTCTGTGTTGTTGACCTTGCCGTCACCCTCTTGGATGGTGGGGACGCCTGCGTCGGTCTTGTCGTCGCCCTCTTTGGTGATGGGGGGGACTGGTTTGGCCTTGGGGACATACTGTACAGGGACAGCCTTGTCTGTGTTGATCACACCGGCACCCTCTGGGATGAAGGCCTTATCTTTTTCGCCGGTGCCAACATACTTGACGAGGTTGGGGATGCCTTCACTGACGACAGGTGGGTCTCGGCGGACATTGCCAGCAGGAGCGGCTTGAGCGCCGAAGAAGACGGTGGCAGCGAGAGCGATGAGGGTAGTGGAGAACTGCATCTTGACGATTGAAGTCTGGTTGCTTGTGTATGTGCAGTTGGGTTGTAAGTTGGTTGGGTAGTTGTATGTGAGTGGTTGGGTTGACTTCTTGACAAGATGCAGTGATGAGAGTGGCATGTCAGATCGATGGAGGATGAATAGAAAAGAGAAATTACAAGGGGAAAAAGGCCAGAACTTATAGGTTTCTGGAAGATGAAGGCCGTCACGGTGCCTGCATTCGCGAGTCTATTCCGACTCTTCGTGCCCTAACGTGCTCGACCTAAGGCTCAACTTGGTGGGATTGATGGATGCCAAAGGAGGTTTATTTTACCGTGTGAGCATGCGCCTGGACGACCCATTGCACTAGGATTTCGGCATCAAGGTTGAGAGTCGTGGCCTCCGTTTTGAATAAACACGGCTGTGAGAAACCTTGACGGGAGGTTTACCAGTGGTGAGGGTATGTCTGTCAACCTTGAGGATGTATGGCCAAGGGCCCTTTCTCCGGTCTCTATCGAAATCTATCGGAGTCAAGCGTATAGTTTCAAGGGAGATTGCCACAAGACTGAGGATGCATCTGGTCCAGTTTTCTGGCTAGCCTGAAAAGGCCTCTCTGAGCATAGAGGTACGAGCAGCAGAAAAGCTTGAGCCATAGCAGTTGAGGGTATAGGTTTCATGGAAATAGAGAGAACGAACGTTGGACATCTCCTCGTGCAAACAAACTCTCTGGCAGCGGTTTGTAATGAGCCACGCAATCATCCACAACCTCCTCCCTGTTGCTCAGAATATACCAGGTAGATCGAGTAACCAGGTAGATTGATACACCGCAGCTCCAGACTCGGAGGACCAATGGCTCATCTGTTATTTGGCCCAGAAGGCCTACCATGATATAACTGAAAGCAGTGAGTTTCAGATGAGGTGTACAATGGAAAGAACTTCAAAAATCGCTACACCACCGGACACTGTTCTAAGTAGAACAACGCGGGAAGTTTCAACGATCTAGGAGAGAGCTCGTAGGTGGATGAGCAGCTATTCGCTGACCATCAGGCATGATGGTGTTAAAAGCATCAAATTTCTACGTTTGACCGACAACATCAAAAGCAGGGCCAGACTCAGGATCTTCATCTGTAATACTCAGGAGACTAATCCGCCAACAATTCTCCCATTATTCACAGGTACATCATTCTCGCCACTCTAGGCAGCTTTAGTTTGCGTCGGGAGCAGCGTCCCACAGCAGTTCCGATAGTGACGTTACCATTGTAGTGCTGGGTATTATTCTACGGTGAAGAATACCGTAAGAATAGAAGTTTATGGAGGTAGTAATCGAATCCATCAGCTCTGGACTTTTACACCGTCGTTCCCGAACCAGGTATCTTATGAAAGCCAAAACTCATTGCCAGGCTTGACAGGAACAAGACGAGCCCTGATATCGGCCGATTATTTCCACATATCGTTGAAGAACCACTATCCTATCTTCTTAAGACTTAACGATACCCGGAATAACGAGTGAAGGAAGAAGTTCGGTGAAGGCTGTTAGTGAGGAGGGACACGCAACGCTATCGTGCACGACAATCATCAAGAAAATGGAGCTTGCTTTTATCGGAGGACGTACCATCCTACAGAACCCAGGGGCCATTTTCTTAGGCCAGAGTCGGAAATCTTGAGCCATGGTCTGTGGCGGACGCACCCCTAGGCCCGGCGGTCACATTTGCGGCTCCTGATTACGGGGAGTGGTGTCTGCCCAGCGCCGGGAAAGGCGCCGGAGGAGCCCGGCCGGCCACCCGACTCCGCCCCCGCCTTCTCGAGAGCCTACACGGTGTTCGGCCGAAGTCGCATACTTAGACAACCGAATCTGAATCCTTGATTACAGATATGCAAGTGCAACAACTTGAGGCGCGATTCTCCCTTCTATTCACATGCCTTTTGGTGATACCACCGGGTTTCGCGACTAGTGAAAGAACTGCTAGGGCCTTACTTCAATTCACGCCCGCCGTCTGGTTGGAAAGGCGCAACGAGACTTTTCAAGACCGAATGGCTAACATACAGTTTTATTTCGCGGCTTCGTATCGCTGAAGTAGGGACAGAAGGGGTTTGGAAGGCAGATAAACCCCCGTTAGTCCTGGCCTGACAAGTGAAACAACTGATGCCCCTGACAGACGTCCCCTCAACCACAAGGCTGGGATGGACTTTTTTTTTTTAACCTCTAGAACTCGATTCCATTCCATTATCAAACGACAAAAGCTCACAATTGAAATGAGAATGCATTCAGCAATATCCAGCAGCATAATCTGCATTTTCATTTTGTCCTGCTATCGAGGAAACAGAGGGGGGCAGGGGAACGGAATTATTCAGCCAACACTGCTTGTTTCAGCAACGGCCCCTTGAACGCCACGAACCCGGCATTGACACGATCCTGCGACGGCAGATCCGTTTCGACTTTTTTGCTCTTGTCCCTGTAACGCCAACCCCCAATTGAAGGAACAGAAATGTCAGACGCACGGCACGGCGCATATTGGCCGTGAGCACTCCGTACAGATTACT
>JFBX01000654.1:505450-536477 GCA_001563135.1 Colletotrichum simmondsii | reverse complement strand
AAAAAAAAAAAAAAAAAGGGCCAAAACACCAAAACACCACGAAATACAATCATCTACACATTCATGTCCCTTTCATCTGAACTTCGGCGTGGCGTACGCGTGTTCATCCCCTCCCCCACTAAAGCACAACCTGTCGAAGAAATTCAAATCAACAGTCCCAAATCATGAAATCATCCGATATCGCCGTGTGGCTATCAATCGCAGCCGGCGCACTCGCATGCGACGGCGGGCACGACGACATCAGCGCTCTTGACACCGGCCTGGCAGCCGCGGACAACAATGACGCGCAGCAGGGGCAGCAGCTACAGGATCGCATATGCGCCTCGAACCCGTTAACTTTCGCATCATTGCAGAGCACCATTAAGAAGAACGGCACATCTCAGTACGGCGTCCTCGATACGGCAGACGAACCCCTTATTGATGAAGGCGTTGTACCTGAGGGACTTGGTGACTCGGAAGAAGCGCGGATTCGTTATGGAACGAGTAGGTATTTTTCACATGTTATATCACCACATCACATCACATCACCGTACGCCTTACCTCACTCATAACCTCACCTCACCCATGACCTCACCTCACTTCACTTCATCTCACAACCTCACCTCACTCATGAACTCACCTCATCTCACTCACACTCACACCAACTCACTCACTAACTCAACCCCCAGACCTCAAATCACCATCCGGCCTCTGGCAAGTCCGCCCCTCCCCAGGAAAAGGCCTCGGCATCTTCGCCCTCGCCCCCATCCCCCGCGGCACCGTAATCATAGACGAAACCCCGCTCTTCACAATAAACCCAGGCGCCCTCACCCCAGGCCAAGGCTTCGCCTTCGCCGCCATCGCAACCCTAGTCGACCAAGCCTTCGCCCGACTCAACGCCTCTAGCCGCACAGCCTACCTCTCCTGCCCGGCGCACCGCGACCCGCGGGGCGCAGACGACGGCATCAGCAGGGAAGCCCTCATCTTCCGCACAAACGGCTTCACCATGAACTCGGGCGAGATCGGCATCTTCCCGCACATTGCCAAACTCAACCACGCGTGCCGTCCCAACGCCGGGTCCGCCTCGGTCGGCGGGCGGAGGGTGATTTGGGCGGGGCGGGATATCGCGCCGGGCGAGGAGGTGACGATCACGTACGCGCCGCTGTTGCAGGATACGAATGGCCGGCGGGCGAGGCTTGCGCAGTGGGGTTTCATGTGTGACTGTCAGGCGTGCGAGGCGCGGGACGACGACGGCAAGAGGATCGAGATGAAGAGGCTGATGGGGCTTATCGAGCGGGAACTCGGGAGCGATGCGTTTGGCGGGGACGTGTTGCCCGACGCGGAGCGGCTCGTGAAACTTGTTGAGGAGGTCGGGTTGGTGGATTACCTCGGCAAAGCGTACAAGTATGCTTCGTATGCGGCGTCGAGGTCGGGTAAGTTTGGGGCGGCGAGGAAGTGGGCGAGGAAGGAGTTGAAGATTCATGAGATTGCTGATGAGGAGTCGGAGTATGCGAGGGAGACGAGGGCGTTTTTGGCGTCGCTTCCGTTGTTGTGAAGGGGCGATTGTGTGGGATAGTTTACGAAGATTTTTTCATCAGTGATTGCCGGTTCTCCTCTCTCGGAACCGAGTCAAGGTCGGCATAGAACAGGGGGTTGCGAGTCGGTCCAGTCTCCGCGGTTGAGTCACCCCGGCCGGTTGTGACGCGGCCGGAAACCGTAACCGGGGGAGAGAAGGGAGAAGGGCGGACCACTCCGCAGACTTGGCTATCCGTACGGATACCGCTCTCCCCTCCTTTTGAGGGGAGTGGATCCCCCGCACATCCGTCCGGCCGTCTCAAAAGGGCTCCATCCAGTGTTCGGCGTGAGTCACTCTGTGCGGAGGGGTGGTTGAGACCACAACAACGCAAGCTGGCAAGCCAGACCACTCCAAGTCCGAGGTGAAGGCGAGAGGGGTACGTACCGCGCAGTTCCTTCAGGTTTGCAGGGAAAAAAGTTACAACGCCACCAAGCTGGACGAACTTATTCTCCCGCGCCATGCTATTTCAATCTGTGAGATGTTTGGGGAGCAGATGCGAGCACCGATAGGACAAGCACCTCGATTAGGTGGTCTTGGCACAGGCCAGAGAACCGAACAAGAATCAAAATATAATATGAAGAATGCCCCAAGCACCTCAAATTCGAGGCACGGCATCGAATTCAATCATCTGCGTCTAGCGGTTTTCGCTTTGGTTTTCCATCCCTTCGCGACCAGTCCTTTCTTTATTTGAGTTCAATCAACTGTCCGACCCGAGGAAGAGAAAAAAAGAAGGTCATAGCAATGACGTCGATGGCGTCCGAGTCCGTGGCCACGATCCTCTGCACCAGCAAACAGACGCGCTTCAACATCCAGACAGCAGATTATCGAGAAGTAATTTTTCCCATCACTTACCCAAAGTAAGCGTGCAGACCAGCTGAAAAAAAGCCTCCTATAGCTAGACATTGATGGCCTCAACATCACCGTCACCTCGGCTCGTAAACCCGGTGGTAGTGGTAGTGGTAATGCCAAGGGCAAGTCCAAGGCCCGGAGCGAGGGGACCGAGATCCTGGTCGACGCCAAGCTGCGTCTGAAGGCCGGCCAACGATACGCCCTCGTCGGAAGAAATGGTTCAGGCAAATCGAGTAAGTACATACCGAAAGAGGCCTCGAGACCAAACTTTTGAACTCCAAGTGATTGACACGACGTTCAAGCGCTTCTCAAAGCCATTGCTGAGAAGTTAATCCCCGGCATACCCGAGGCGACTCGGATATCTCTTCTCCAGCAAACGAGTATCAGTGATACCGACTCGGACGTGCGTCCCGAAGACAACGACTCGACTTCTCCAGTGGATAGCTCCGTCCAGAGCAGCCGCACTGTGTTGGAGCACGTTATCGAACAGGCGACTGCGCGGTCCGATGTCGAACAGGAAATCAGAGGTGTGCCTGACATAGCCTTTGTATCTCCCCCATCTACCTGGTACTAACATTAGTAGCTCTGTCCGATGGCATCAATAGCGCGGACTCCCTCGGCTCCGTACGCGCCATTCGCGCTCTCCGTCATGAGAGAAACCAAAAGCATCTCTTCCAGGTCGACAAGAATGCGAGGTTGCGCAGCGGAGACCGTGGCCTGGCAGCACGCAAGGCCTTGAAGGCTTTTGAGAAAAAGGTTGCCGAGTCTCAGACACTGTACGTTTTTTCTTTGGCTCCTTCCTTATCTAATTCCTTGGGTGACACTGACCCAAAAGCCAGGGTCGATCAGCCGCAAGATGAGATATCGGCCGAAACCATCAAGAGTGAGACGCAGGAGGCATTAGAGATGCTCGCAGATCTCCAACTGCAAGTCGAGCCGTCCAAAGTAGCCGAGACCGAGTCCAAAGCCAAGCGCATCTTGACCGGCCTGGGGTTCTCCGAGGCATACATGTCAAAACCCGTCACCAGCCTATCTGGCGGGTGGCGGATGCGGACCGCGCTCTGCATATCGCTGCTTCAGGAGACTGACATCCTCATCTTGGATGAGCCGACAAACTTCCTTGACCTGCTTGGCATCATCTGGCTTCAGCGGTATCTGGGGTCCCTCCAAGACACGGACGACGCCCCGACGCTCATCCTCGTGTCGCACGACAGAGACTTCATCACCATTTGCAGTGATCTCCTCATCCTGAAGGAGAAGGGGCTGACGTACTTCCACGGTGACCTTCCGGCATACGAGGCGTCGCAGTCGGAGCGGAAGCTCTGGTTGACGAAGATGAAGGATGCCCAAGACAAACAAAAAGCCCATATCCAGCAGAGCATCTCCAACAACATCAAGGCAGGCAAGGCCAACGACGACCAGAACAAGCTGCGGCAGGCCAAGTCCCGCCAAAAGAAGCTCGATGATCGATGGGGCCTTACAGTCAGTGCTAAAGGCGGCCGCTTCAAGCTGAATCGCGACCTTGTTGGTTTTCACTTGACAGCCCGCGAGGATATAGATGTCCCCCAAGATGAACGGCCCGTAAGCTTCGTCTTGCCGGAACCTCTAGATCTCCGATTCCCGGGGCCTCTCATATCGGTAGAGAATGCGACATTCCGTTATCCGACTAGGGTCAAGACGAAGCTGGCGGCGCCAACAGTGTTGCAGGATATAAACCTGTCTGTTCACATGGGTGATCGAATTGGCATCCTCGGGTTGAACGGTGCCGGGAAGTCGACTTTGGTCAAACTTCTAGTCGACGAGACAAAGCCCACGTCAGGGACAGTGACAACGCACCCGCGGCTGAAGCTGGGATACTATTCGCAGCATGCCGTCGATGTTCTGCAAGAGAAGGGCCAAGGCGATCCTTCATTGACGGCGTTATCGATGCTCATAGAGGAAGTAGCCGGGGAGTTGGATGAGGGGCAAGTCCGTGGCGTTCTAGGCAGTCTCGGTCTGCCTGGTCGCATTGCTTCCGATGTACCTCTTGGGAAGCTATCAGGAGGGCAGCTTGTGCGATGCGAGCTCGCACGCCTCTTATGGCAGAGACCACACTGTCTTATCCTTGATGAAGTTACCACTCATCTCGACTACGAGACTGTAACTGCTATGCGTGAAGCACTCAGAGACTGGGAGGGCGCAGTGGTGCTCGTCAGTCACGATCGGTGGTTCATGCGCGGGGCGGTTGAAGGTCTTGTCGAGGACTCTGACAGCGAAGAGGATGAAGATGAACAGGGGGTACCCAGACGACGGCTTGTGTACAAGTTGAGACAAGGGAACATGACGCGCCTGCAGAGCGGCGTCACCGAATTCGAGGACAGCGTTGCGAAGAGGGTGACGAAGCTGCTAAGTCTGTAGAGAGTAACAAACTGCCTAGGCCCACCGTGGCTCGGCCAAAATCTAGGACGGTGCCCAAAGTCCCAGCTACTCAGGAAATTGCAATGAAATAGGATTGCGTAGGAACATGGCGCGTTGGTACCAAATACCAATACACTAGAAACCCGTATCCAAGGCAGAAGAATACTGGACCAGTCAATTGGACTGGCGAGTCAGGCTTGATCCGCCCGGTATACGTGTAGTTCGTCGTACATGTGGGGGTTCCGGAATCCGCGCGTCAAGTAGGTACAATTGCCCAGTATCTCGATCCAGCTCAAGTTTCTTTAGCTTCATTCGCATGAAGTATCTGGCTTTCCAATCTGACGATGCGGAAAGCCGAAGACTCGACGAGTCTGAAAAACAGTCCGACCGCAATAGAACACCTGTGAATACTTTTAGAGAGTGTTCAAAGACGAGGCCGTTGCGTATTCACAGCGTGAAACGCATAGGCCAGTAAAGGTACAAAGTTTTTGCTAGAGAGCCAACACAGAACAGCGCTATTTTCGGACATGTTGGTCGATTGATTGCCGCTGCGCCGGCCCGTCCAGTCGGGTCGGGATAGCGGCCGCGGCGAAATTGGCGCGTTGCCTCAACGTCAACCCCCGACTATTCTCATTGAAGTAGGACTGCCCCGCTGCCCCGGCTGTCAAAAGGGTTTGAGGTGAGGCCCGTCCTCACTCTCGACTGTCGAAGACGGCTAGTTTCAGCAGGACAAGCCAAGCCGGCCAAGGGTTTTGCTGGGAAACTCGACATGAATGCGAGTTCGTCAGAAAAAGCGTGGATGAAAGCCGATCGGTGTCGCGTCGATGGCTGGTTAATGCCGCCTGGTTGTTCGGCAAACTGGAGACAAGATATGACAAGGAATGTCATGACACTTGCCGGCTACCTGTGCCAGGCTGCAGCATTTTCCTTCTTCTTACTGGACAGGATCCGTAGCTTGGAGGCCCCAAAAAGGAGAAAAGCTGCTTGCAATCTTCTGCAAAAACTTCCAGCTGCAACCTCGGGAGATTGTGGGCGGGAGGATCGGCACCATCAGCCGTGGTCGATCCCGGAAAGAAGTCAAATGTATAACATTGAACAGGAGGGTGCATTGTTGACGCACTGCTGCATTGGCGGAGGGAGAAGACTCCAGGTTTGGCCCTTGCGAAGAGGCACAGACAGACGGAAACAAAAGTGTTTGACTGGACCAGTGTCTCCTGGTGATCCGATGTTTGATTGGGTTGAGTTTGTATGCGCAGCGTGTCTGAGACCTCGTCGCGCATCTTGTTTGCGGATGTGTCAAGAGCACGAGCGAAACAGCTGAGAGAGTTCGTACGCAGTATACTCGGTACTCCCACCGGTAGCCGTAGCCCGTGGTAGCCGTAATTACTGCATATACTGAATTGTAATGGCCCTGTCCAAACTCACAAATTGACATTGTACCTTTCCGGGGGCCGATGCGTGTCTTAGGGGCTTGGCCGGGCGATGTTGCCGCTAGACCGGGCGACTCCAGAAAGCAGGGTAAGCCACAATGAGCTAGTCAGCTTTTTTGGTTGGCTAACTTTGGTCATCTGGGGTTACACTGGGAGTTGTTTGCACCTCAGAGACGGGGGTTCTACCTTCTGGAACAGTGGCCATGATGATGTTGTCTTCAGAACCAATTTGCAGATCACAACATCCCGTCGTGAATGCCGTCGATTGTTCTCATTGTTTGTTTGATGAGGTATCCGGGCTAAGGCCAACTGTAAGGTACTTGGCTGCGAGCAAGAGAAGAGGCAGAGGGTGAAACAAGCCGTGACGGGACGTGGAACTCTCACCCAGGAACCGTGTGTACGGAGTACTCGCCGTGCCTTAACAGAGAACGCATTCCTGCCACATAACTCCGGCCTCGGAACAACGACCGTGGCAAGGCACAGCGCAGCATGAGTGTCGCAGAGTAACAAAAAGGCATTGTCATACTCCATACGTTGCGGTGAGACGAAGAGCAGAATTATAGCGAAGAAGAAGCAGAAGAAAAAGGCCGAATGAAGTGGGCAGAGTATCCGTACCTGGCATGGTGCCATGGAAGGATTCGCATGTGGGCACTTGACAGGTTATTATCAAATTGCAACGACGGGACTGGGTCCGTTCCCTCCTTACCCGCCCTGGCTCGTGGAGATCTTTTCGAGGGTCACATAGTGCGATGTGCATCCGGGTAGGGCGAGCCCATTCTGAGTTTCCCATTATTGCCTTGGGATGTACCCTTTTGGCTACAGATGCCCCAAGACGGTACGGGTATCCGCAGCTACGTGTGCGGTGTGAGGCGCATCCTGCCAAGTTGACACATACCAGACACAGCCAGGAACACCACTTGGCCCGCCCCAAGGAGGAGCCAGGAGTCTCTCTTCCTTCTTGGCTATTAAGTTTCCAGAGTCAAGACTCCGCCTTCTTTCTCTGTGCGTGCGTAAGGTAAGGTACCTTACCTTAGGGGCCAAGGAGTGCGTGCTGTCCAACATAAACTAAAGCAGATGCTCCCCCGTCCCATCAGCATCAAAGTAATCACGTTACTTTTGACCTCCATCTCACCTCTTCTCTCTCTCCTTACCGCTCGATGCCTTTTGCGTTCCCCCTTTCCCAACCAAGATCCTAGTTGATCCCGACTCTTGGATCGCTGCGCCTCGCATCGCTCGGGCTCCGTCTCTTCTCCTAAACACCTTTTATAACGGAACTCGGCGGGAATTGCTGGTCTCTCACAGGCTTCAGCTGCACTCGCCATTCCCGGCCATGTGAGCTGCTTGCTCTTGGGTCACGACCACGCAGAACTCTATAATCCCAACAGTAGTCCTTTCTGTTTTTTGGCCCTCATGCCATAACCTTTTCTTCTTCCTGCAGGGTCGCCGAGAGTTCCGATCAAGAAACAGAAAGAAACGAACTGTCGGGAGGTTTCGAGTTCGACTCGCCTTCCAGATCGCCTTTGCTTTAGCTTTCGTCAGTGCTCCTGCCCACCGGGACCTGATATGAACTATTAGCCACCCTCCTCCCACCTTCATCCATTTCTCAGATTACCGATCTTGGCATCTTCTCTTTTACTGCATTAGAGTCATCAACCTGCATACTCGCTCGATCCAGTCTTGTTAGCGTGCGCTCATAATTCCCTTGGCATCTTTCGCCAGAGCTGCCGTTGTTGCTATATTCGAAGAAAACTCGCATGCCATCGCCGAGCGTCAGCTAGCCAAACTTGATTCAGCACATTGCGATTCCGTCATACGACCACTGTACATACACACAATGATTGCGAACTTTCACAACCCGAGGCGTCTTCGGACGCCCTTCATCGCCATCATCGTTTTCATCCTCATCACCGGATTCTTCTTGCTCTTCCACCAACCCCTAGTCCAATATTTCGTGATTCCCTGGACAGCAGAACGTAAGTTTAGCCAACGGCCCTTTTGCTACCCTGGTGGGCTAATTCGGGTTCAGAATATGGCGGCAGCTGGATGAACGACTCTTCGCCAAACTGGGTCCAACCGGCTCTCTACGAAGGCCGGCCGGACAAGTTTGGCGAAGCAAGTCAGTACGTGCAGGCAATTCTAGACCCCAAGAATGGCGGCTTTCCCATTGTCAACTGCCCTGCGACAAATCTCACTCGCTACGAAGTCCTACGGCCTACCATGAACATGGACAAGAGGCACTACTTTTTTGCTCTCGACTTGCGACAGGTTAGAGATCTCCTGCCTCAGTTGATAGGAGCTGTTCTGGAAGCGATGAACGTCATTGGGCCAGAGAACTGCGCCCTTTCCATTGTTGAGGGTATCTCCACGGATGGTACATATGAGACGCTCTACCGCCTGAAATCACACCTCGACCAGATGGGAGTTTCTTATCACCTACAGACGAGCAGCATTGATTCCCATAGTGGCGACCGCATCGGCAAGCTCGCTAAGCTGAGGAATCTGGCGTTGGAACCTATGATGGCAGATGCGGATGCCTACGACCCGAAGGCAACGATTATTTTCCTCAACGACGTTGCTGCATGCACCGAGGATATTTTAGAGTTGGCATACCAGAAGCAAACGCAGGGAGCCGACATGACTTGCGCGATGGACTACCACTTCCTCCGATTTGCGCCGCACAATGGAGAACCCTCGTTCTACGATTCGTGGATCTCTCGCGCCATCAACGGCGACACCTTTTTGCCGATTCCCGACAGAACACCCAAGGGAGAACAATGGAGCGACGTTGCGAACATGTTTTGGAACCACCCGTACTCCCAGGATCGATACCTCAGCCGTAAGCCGCTGCAGGTGTTTGCGTGCTGGAACGGAGGCGTTGCGGTGACTGGAGAGCCCTTCCTGAAAAAGCAGATTGACTTCCGGAGGTCATATCAAGGGGAGTGCCATACCGGCGAGCCAACACTGCTGTGCAAAGATTTGTGGAAGTTGGGTCACGGCAAAATCGCCGTCGTGCCGAGCGTCAGCTTGGCATATAACGTGAAAGACGGACGACAAATCAAAGAAGAGAGGGGGTTTGCGTCGGCCTGGACCATTAATGAGAATAATGGAGAGCCACCAAAGATCAACTGGCAAGAGGAGCCGCCAGCGATGGTCAAGTGTATGCCGACATTCAGAAACCAGTTCTGGCGGCCGTGGAATGAAGGACTGTGAAGAGGCCCAGCTCGAGGCGCTATAGGAAGAGGGTGGTGGAAGAGGTGGAATTTTTCATTGTAGAGAGCATCAACCATGATACCCGGTCGCATAGTGTTTTGGGATAGCAGGCGCTAATATCAACTATCTTTGAACTTTGCATCTCCGTATCTGACGACACCTCTGAGTATTGATGTGATAGGTTTCTGAGCGTTTTTTTCTATGGTATATATGATAAGTTTGCTCATTTGCGTAGGGTGTAGTCCGAAGTCGTCAAAAGACAGCGGCCTTTGATCGGGAAGCCACATCGATGGTAGATGTCCCATCGGGCACCCCTGCGTTGGAACGCCGTTGCGTGCTGCATGCGTACTGTATATTAGGTCCCAAAGGCCGAACACATACGCCAACCACTCGACGGATCCGGGGGATTGGGGTGGGGAGGCGTAAAGGTAAGGTAAGGTAGTTAGGGAGGGACATATAAGCCGGCACTCCACATCCCCACGTCATTTCGATTCCCGGGCCCGGTCGATTGAGGAATTCAGTTACCTCCCGCCGGCTCCGGTACCGAAACCCCGGCCCCGGCCCCGGCCGGCCGACGGCGTTACCTCAATCTTCAACCGGCCTCGCTATCAGGGAGCGGTACATCCGCGCTCTGTTTTGCGACGTACCCGATGGTACCGGAACGGGAGATCGAGCGAATAACTCAAACACCGCCGCCGCCGCCGTCCCCGGCAACGATTCCCACGACCCGAGTCGTCAGCCGGATCTCTTCTTTCCAGCACAGCGCGATTTGAAAGGGGGTTCGGTTGTCGAGTTTTGCTCCGCAACCTACAGGCTTTTGGTATACCATGTGGCACGGCGCAAATCGTACGCAGACAATCTTAAGGGGGAAAAAAAAACTTCAAGAGCAAGTCAAGGGATAGAAAGCCAAGTCAGTTGCGTGCAATGTTGTGATGTTATTGTGTTGTCCCAGAAGGATATTAAGGTTTATGATACTTTTTTGGGTCTTTCATCGAGCTTGGGATATTATATGAGGTCTCCCAAGCTCGCCCAAAATGGAGAAAAAGGGGGAATCGTAAGTACAGGGTGAACAGCGCAAAGTAGGGTACGCTATTCACAAAACACAAAAACAGGATATAAAGCGCTGATCGAATACAAATCTCCAAACCATCCCTCTTTTTCTTTCGTCTCTCCAGAAACACCATCGCAATAAAAACACACATCAAAGGTTCATCAAGCCGCTCCGTACATTTTAAGTAGATCAGGGGAATCGTAAGCATCAGCAAAAAATTCCGGCCAACATTAAACATCCCAACAGAGCACGTGGGTCCACTTCCTTCCGCCGGCTGCTTTCGTTTTCATTATACTCGTGACACATGGCACACTGACGCTGGTATTGACAGATGAGATTGCTTGAAGCAGCATATTAGAGTCAATGCCAGGTCAACGCTTCCAAATGGGCCAGTCGTAGTGAAATTAGAGCAGCGCAGCGACGAAGGCGGCACCGAGGAGGACCGCCATGCCGGCGGGCCCGTTGCTGCTTCCGGCGTTTTGATCCGGAGCGGATGCCGAGGTGGTCGCCGCAGAGGGGAAGGCGGTACTCCTCGCGCTGGAGCGAGTCGATGTCGTGGCCAAGGTGGTGCCATTGCTCGAGGCGAAGGCTGTGCTGGTACCGGCGCTGGGAACAAAGGTAGATGAGACCTCGGTGGTCACCTCGGTAGTGCTGGGCACTGCAGACGTAGAGGGGGCGAGGGTGGACGAAGGGACGGGAGTGCTGGAAGTGGTGACGACGACGGAAGACGTGGTGGTAGGCGGCGCCGGCGTTGAGCTGGTGGTCGGGGGAGGGGTGGTCTTGCTGGTGGTGGGAGGAACGGAAGTGCTCGCGACGATAGGTGGGTCAGAGGTGAGACCGCTAACGCCGTGCTTTGCGGCGCAATCGGCGAGGTTCATGCCGTTGGGGCAGCAGGTCGTGTCGCTGTTGCTGCCGTGGGTGCAGTAGAAAGATGACAAGCAGGAGTCTGACGGTACGTGTCAGTATTTATGATGCAGTCTGCAGGTAGTATACGGGACATGAACTCACTTCCGGTGGTGGTTGAGCAGCAAGTCTCGCCGGCGGCCGGGTTGAAGCAGTGGACGGCCTGGTCGGTGGACTTGCACTGCTCATAGCCGGTTCCGCAGGCCTCAGCGCAGGTGTTACCACCCTTGTTGCAGACTTCGTCGGCGGGCTGGTAACCGTCGTCGGCACGGCGCATGAGACCCAAATCTCTTCCGGCGGTGATGCTGCGCTTGAAGACCTTGGTCTGCTGTTGCGCGAAAGCCTGGGCGGCGAAGGCCACGAAGGCCACAGAGGCGAGTGAGCGGATATGCATTGCGATAGCGGATTTGCCGGGGGGTTCAGTGGTGATTGAGATTGGTTCGATTGGGTAGTCGGTCGATTGGAGTCTTTTCTCGAAAGTTCCGAAGGACAATAGACTCAATGGTGGTCGTGTGTTGAGAGTGAGCGCAAAGTCGACGCGGAACGAGTGAATCGACGACGAACAACGAGAGTATCGACGGAGCGCGAGAGAGAGACGAGTACTCTGGACGTGGGATCGTGACGAGGAGGTGTAAAAGAGTGACTGGGCTGGAGGGGCCTGACCTAAAAAGCGAGCGACGATGCAAAGAGCGTTGCGGGAGAAAGACAGAGGCAGAGCGAGGGACAGCGAAAAGACTGGAGATGAAGTGGAGAGAAAGAGTGGGAGAGACTGGGAGTTGAGTCGCAAGACGGGGGGCAGCAGGACATGGGGATGAGTCGGCGACAGGCGAAGGGTGGCACGGGGCAACCCTGGGCTGGGATCAGGATTGGGAAAGCGTTACTAACACCAACACCAACACTACGGGCAGCACTAACAGGTCTGTCAGTCCAACAGATGGACACCTAGACTGGGCGAGAGACAGAGAGAGACGGAGACAGAGAGAGACGGAGACAGAGATGATGGCTGATGGTTGTTCCCAAGTGCGCTCAGCACCGATTCGGAAGGATCCTCCTTTTAATTTCATTTGCCTGGACAGCAACCACTTGGAGTCGCTTGGCCGACAGGGCCAGCCACGATGACCCCGGCTTGGAGGGGAGCGCGCTTCCATTTGGATCAGAGGCTTTCCAGAGCAGCCAGTGGTCGGCGGTCGCTCGCTTGGTCGGTGAACAGACCGTTGCCTGGGGGGTGTTGATGCTGGCCAGCATCAGCAGCCCCCAATGGATCATGTTGGGCGAAGAGTGGACGAGGTTGTGGTGGACTGGTGGTGTAGCGGCTTGCCATTGTTCGTTCCCACCAGGTTGACTCCTGCTCCTGTTTGGAAGTGTTTGGAGAGGGTGGCACTGGCCCTCGTGGGGCGTCTCAAGTGGACGGCAATGAGAAGAAAAAGGGGATGAACCGGTGGTCGTTTATGCGCCCAAAGTATTTCGTACCTTTAGTTTCTTCTCTCTCTCAGCGCAAACTTGGTGACACCGCAATAATCTCACGACCTCAACCCAGCCTCGCTGACCGCCACTGTTAAGTGTCAACAGCAACAACAACAAGTCCGTCCACTCGTACGAATACAGACTCCAGTTGCAGCGGTCCCTCTCCGATGCCTCCACGATTCCACCGAGCGAGGACACCGGGGGCCCTGGAAAGTGGGAGAGGAGGCCCTGGAGCCTTTGAGAAAGAAACGGGCAAACGTGACCGCCCCCAGAAGCAGAGAAGCAGCAGGGAGGCTTGTCGCGTCGACGGGGGGCATGTAGAGGGGCAAGGTCAGACACTGGCAGGGAGAGACAATCCAGTTCCAGTACCCAGACCAGGAAAAGAGAGAGAAACGACAAAAGCCGCGATGAGACCAGAAGGGGAAAGACCAACGGCTGGAAATCGGCGCCTGGGAAATGAGACAGGTGGCGCGCGCGCCAGCCAATCTTCCTTCTCAGGAGATTTCCAACGTGCGCCTTCCTCACCTTCTCAGAGTCGCACAAGTTTTTTTTTCTCCCTTCCTGCCAATTAAGTTGACCCATTCCTTTTTAGGTGGATCCCCGCGGCTGCCCCTGTTCGTCCAGTCCCAAAAAAGCTAGTGCCACCATCGGGTACCTTGCAGCGGCCAACCCAGACGTGCATCATCCGCCAATCGTCTGGATGAGATTCTCCTAGTCACCCCAGCCATTGTCCCACTCACGTGCACTAGGTATTCCACTCTCCAGCATCGGCAGCGAACCTCTCTGTCTCTGTGTCTCTGTCGTATCTCTGTGCCTCTAAGAAAGGCGGCAAGGCCCCTCCTTCCTCTTTCTCGTCTTTCTCGGCCCCCACCAGCTCGGCCATCTGACGAACCATCGGACGCCGTTTCAGGTGGCGTCCCGGTGCTGATTCGCCCGTTCGCCTAGGTCAACTCTTTTTCTCAACAAGCATCACCTTAAACGTACGTAGTAGGTACTCTCTCTTAGCCGCGGTAAAGAGCGTAATTGAGAATGTACATCGTGTACGGATACAATGGGCATTGGGCAAATGAGAAGATGGCTCTATGCACCTAGGGATCTGGAAATTGCAACATGACGTTGCCTTTGCCAGGTTTCCCCATCCTTGGATCCTCCCCCCCAAAATCCAACCCAATCCCTTTTTTGCAATTCACTCTCCCTTAAGGGAAAGCGCCGCCGATTATCATCACGTCCAATTTCGTCGTCGTCCAGAAACGGTCAATCTAATGTGCCAATGGACCACGAGTTCACGATCCATGGCACATTACCCCAAGAGTCCAGAGCACCAGTGATTACGGATACAATACCCCGTACACCACCACACCAGGAATTAGCACGGTCGATAGCCGCCGGATGGCCTCGAGTCCGGCTCAAACCCAAAACTGTGGCCGGCCTTTTTCGATTCTGTTACTGGCCATTGTCAAATAAGGTAACGCGACGTGAGATGCGTGACGACGCTAAGCTCCAGCGTCTCGTCGTGTTTCCAAATTATCGGATTATCTCGGTATTTCTGGGCTGCGTATCCGCCCATATCTAAGGCAGAGCGCAGAAACAAAAATGGCGAGAAACATGTTGTAGCAGATGGTCCTTTTTCAGACACAGTTTCCTTGCTATCCTATCTGTTTGGTCGACCACCTTGTTACGCTCAAGACTTACCTGAATCTCAAGGACGAAGCGTTTCTCGAGAAAAGGGCCCAGAAAGGGTTCAGCGCGAATTTGACTCAAACTCAATCGAACTTTGGACGATGGTGCTATCGGATTTATACGAACAGACGTACGCCGTAGCCTATCTTTGGTAGATCGGAGAGCTTTGACTGTGTCATTGGCTGTGCGCATTGTTGACATATCGCTGTTGATGCTGCTGCAAGAAGACATGCTGAAGCTTCGGTTGTTGCTTTCGATGCGAGGACTCTTGGCGCTGTCGGCTGTTTTCGGGCAAGCGAGTGGGAAAGGAAAGGGATTGTATCCGAAGCCGAGAAATCCTGAGCCGTCGATTAGCCTGATATCGTTTGGGAGGCGTATGCTGCCTTGTCAACTTTGGTCGCTGAAGCTCCGCAGAACCTTGATATCGCCGGTATAATATGCCTGTGCCTTCGCGTCGTTTGTTGGCCATTGCGATCCAAGTTCCCGAGCTCGCCGGCCCAAACGTCTTTTTTGCCATTGAAGCTATTCGCAAATAGCATGACTGCTCTGCTAGCGCCGAGATATTTCTTGTGAGGTACTGAAGTCTGAGGCTCTGCTAGCAGTCAGCTCACTTACACCATTTGGAAGGAGCATCTCGAGTTGATACTTCACAAGTGTCCTGTTCCATTCTAATGCTATCGGTAGCAGACTTGATGTGTTCCGTAGCATCGGCATACCCTCGACCTCATATATTAAGACCGGTCTCGGATTGAAGGCTGGAGGCAACGAGTCATGTGAGGAGGGACTCACGGCATGTAAAGTGTCACACAGAGAAGAGCAACCGATTTACATACAGGTGACTTGATCACATAGCCGACCGCAAAGGAATAATCCTTCACTTTGAATAACAAAACAGTCATCTAACCAAGATGAACCAAGCAACGGAAGGAGCAGGACCTCGGGCTACTTCACGATGCTAGAATACTCACTCTGCCTATCATCCAACCCATACAAAGTATGGCAGATGGTGGCATATCATACGTAGGTGATGCAACTTCTACTATTGTGGCTTGTTCTATCGTGGCTTGTTCTATCGTGGCTTGTACTATCGCGGGTGGGAAAGGAGAAAGATCAAAAATCAAAAGAGTTCACCCCCCACCCCCCGGTGCTGAACTGGGGGCTACATCTCTGGTGCTCAAGCTGGGACTCGAACCTCGAACCTGGTGTAGGCTAAGCCAGTTGAACAGGCTCGCCCGTAACCATCCCGCCAAACGGACAGTTTTGACCTGACCTCGCAAGCCTGCTGAGGCGCCTGCTGCCGTTGGTGACGGGAGTGGACTTGAGGGGGGGCATATAGGCTTCCTTCCTCAGGGGTTGCCATTCATCTGAAGATTGAGGCCCATCAAGGTACTCAGCTTATGGTGCCCTTCGGGAGACGAGGAATCCATGATGAATATCGGCCGATTCCTCGCCTACTCTGGGAAGGCGGGGGGAGGGAGGAGAGATTGCGCTGATAGACTCCTTCTAACCGTGACCCATAGCGTGAATCATGATTAAGCTGATTTCCCGATATAGCTAGGAAATAGGGTTGAGAAGACTACGCCTGTCTCTTCTCAGCTTCAGAGTCATATCCGGATAACAGGTTCCAAATCCCCAAACCCTCATCTAGAAACACATATCACAAGTCACGGAGGCGCTGTGTTCACCAATATCGAAAGAGCAGGAATATGAAAGTAGGAGAAACTTTAATTAAAGGTACGGGTATATACAAGTTCTCTTCTATCCGTCATGACCGATGTGTTTGTTTATTATCTACACCAAATTCGTTTCATTCATTTCATCTCAGGTGGTAATGATTTATAGAGGATGGGTTGGGTATTGAGAGGAGAGGAGAGGAGGAAAAGGCATTTATGACTCCAAGTGCTTGGAGGCAGCCTTGTCGCCAAAGGCGTCGTCTCTGGCCGGGTCGCCAATGACGCCGTGCTCGTCCGTGTTTCCAATCTTTGAGGCGCTGAAGCTGTCGAGGTCCTTCTTCCAGACGGTGTTGAGGAAGATGGGGTAGGCGAGGGAGACGACGAAGCCGGCGAGGGGCACGACCATGGAGATGTGGTATCCCTTGGTGTCGGCGACGAGACCAGTGAGACTGGGGAAGAGGGCACCACCCTATGGAAGGAATTAGCAAACGAGTCTCGGAAAGCCATGGGAAGGTTGATAATGGGAGGAAACTTACACAAACGGATGCGACGATCCAGGAGCTACCGCGCTTGGTGTGTCTGCCGAGACCACGGATGGCGGTGGTGAAGATGGTGGGGAAAATGCAGGACTCGAAGAAGAGCACGAGGGAGAGCATGGCGATGCCGCCCTCGCCCTTGATACCGATAGCCAAAGCGATGAAGATCATGATACCCGTCATGAAGACCATGAGGACGAGACGGGGCTTGATGACCATCATGAGTCCGGCGGCGGCGAAACGACCGATAGCAAAGAGACCCTGGCCGATGGCGTAGCGGTCGCTAGCCTCGGAGTGGGTCAGGCCGGCGGACTCGACGGCGTAGGAGATGAACTGGGAGGCGACGGCGACCTGGGCGCCGACGTAGCAGAACTGGGCGGCGACGCCGAAGAAGAGGCGGTACTGCTTGCGGAGGGGCTTGTCGTCGTGGCCCTCCTCGCCGGCGACCATCTCGGCCTGGAGGGCCATGTCGCTGTCGGTGATCTCGGGGAGCGGGACGACGAAGAAGACGACGGCGAGAAGGAAGACGAAGGCGGCGATGCCGAGGTAGGTCCACTGCACCTTGGACAGGTCGTTGGGCTCGGTGTGGGAGAAGAAGACGCGGGCGGCGAGGAGCGGGGCGATGACGGAGCCGACGGCCTGGAAGGACTGGGAGAGCTCGAGACGGAACTCGGAGAGGCGGGGCGGGCCGCAGGTGGCGATGAAGGGGTTGGCGGAGGTCTCGAGGGTGGAGAGGCCGGAGCCGACGATGAAGAGGGAGCCGCAGAAGCCGGGGAAGGAGCGGTAGACGGCGGAGGGCCAGAACATGAGGGCGCCGACGCCGTAGATGCAGAGGCCGGTGATGAAGGTCCAGCGGTAGCCGAACTTGCGGACGATCCAGCCCGAGTAGGTCAAGGGACCGATGAAGTAGGCGCCGAAGTAGGCGCCCTGGAGACCGCCGGCCTTTGCGGCGGTGATGTTGAGGGCGATTTGGAACTTTGAGTTGAGGACGTCGAGGAGGCCGTACTGGACATGAGTGTGTCAGTATGTTGGATTATTTGACGCCAAAAGGACTAATGGACTTACAGCGAAACCCCAGAGGAAGAAGAGGACGGTGACCAAGGTGATGGGCAGGATGGACTGCTTGACGGTCAGGGCCGACGCGCCGGTCAAGCCCTTGTTGGAGACGTTCTTGCGGTGCTGTTGCGCCGTCGCTTCGGCCGTGCTGGGCCGGCGCTGCTCGAGGACCTCATTGACGTCTGGTTCCTGTCTCTTGCCGAACATTGTGGCGGATGTGGTGATCGGAGTCGGGATGTGTTGGATGGTTGTAGGTAGAGTGGAAGGAGGGGGATTAAGAGAGAGAGAAGAGAAGAGATGAGGATGAGATGATATATAGATGAGACGAGAAGTCACTCAGAAAACCCCCGCTAGAATCGCGAGTGTATATGTTTGAGAGTGAGAAGAGTCAGATGCTTTACTGCTCAGGAAGTTCCCTGCTGGCTGATGGAGAAATTCTTCTTCCTTCATCTCGGTGCGGCTTGTCGCATTCATATATACTCATGAAATCCCCGGCCGGGGTGCGTGTGTGTGAGTGAGCCCCCCCCCCCCCAACCCAAGGGCCCATGGGGTTACGACGCGACCACGATGATGCGGAGAACTAGCCGGAGCTAGAGAGAATATGGGAAATCTCCAACTCGGCGAAACCGTCGTGCCCATCATCCACGCCACTTGGCTGGGGGGGACACCATAGGCCGTAGACTGAGCGACTAGGCCTGGCTGGATCCGACGTCGTGGTTAAGGTGGAGTTTTTTCCCTGGTCCGAACTAAGGTATTGGTCCCATTACCACTCTGACCTCGACTCTTTTCGCCCTTGGGGGCTACTACGGAATGCTCCCAACGTTGGCACGTTCTCCCAGGCGCACTCCTGAACAACCCAAGTCTACTGTACTCTGTATAGTGCAGACAACCTTCGCGGCATGCGAGAAGGGGGGTGAGATCCACACCACCCTGACGGCAGAGATCTCGCTCAAACACCAGGGAACAAGCTTCATCGATCAACTCGGTAGTCTTTGTGCTTAGTAGGAAGTCACTGCCATCGCGAATTTGTGGCCGGGCTAGGTAGCTAAAGCAAGCGATGCGCTGATCAGCACAGCTAACCTTCGGAGCGCACGAACCCTCGAGTGCTCCAGCCTCCCTTGGAGACAAACTGACAACCTGCAAGCTCTTTAGTCGTTTTCTTGACGGCCTTCTAGATGCGAGGCCACGATGTTGATCACCCGGGGCAGGCACACGGTAGCGGTAGCAGTAGTGGAAGTGGTAGCGAACTGAGGCGAAAGAGAAAAGAGCCCGCAACTCTCTCCCAGGTCGAAATAGTCCCAGCTTCGCGCTTCTTTCCGGGCTTCGTACCCACGACTTGTGGTACCCCGGCACTTGAGGCATCGCTTTTCTATCCAAGTTGCAAAAGTATTCCAATAGCAAGACAGCCGCCAACATGCCTTATCTCGGCCTGGGCAGCGGCAGCCAAGCACGCGAAGAATAGGAAACCGGCCAGGGGGGTAGCAGGGAGCTAAAGATAAAAAGGCCGAGAGACGCCGCAGAAGCTTGACAGAAGAAGCGTCGCGGGAGGTGGGCGGCCCACGCCGCTAGTTCAAATCCCCATGGGCCAAGAGGTCGAGAGGTTGAAAGGTTCCAGCTTTTTCGCCCGCAAAGGCCTTGAGAAGTTTGGGGTTTGGGGAAAAGAGTGGGCGCTGCGTGCGGGGGAAGCACCCAAAAAACATAAGCTCGCGTGGAGACGAGACATTCTCCGCGCGCGGTCAGAGAGTGCCCAGAGTGGAGGGGGCGGGTACTCTGTACCGCAAATTCAGCGAGTATATCGACGGTTCCAACTGTTGACGCGGGGACTGGGGGGAGGGTTGGGGGACGCGCGGGGGGGACGATTGGCTCGCCCTGTCCGGATCTAGCATGGCGCTACGGGTACTATCTCGCCAAAAAAGAAGAAGAAGAAGAGACGGTCTAGTCTACTTCACAGTGGTCTCTGGAATTATTGGGTTGCTCTGCGAGTGGGCTTTCGGTTCAGTGGTTGTAGGTTAACGGGCATGTATCATGTATCATGTATGACTGTTGAGGCTTTTTTTTTTCGCTTTTTCTCTTTTGGTGTTTTTATTTCGCTTGCGGTGGGATGATGGCGTTATTGATGAAAAACTTTTTGAGGGTAATACGGCTACACACGAAATGTCATAAAAGCGTTGGGAATGAGCAGCAAAAGACTCGGCCGAATCCTATACGCCGCACGTCTGCTGTGAAGGCAATGAGGCTTTAACAGGGCTCCCACCGGACATCTCTCCGAAGGATCGTGCCATGTTATGTGCGTATCACATCGGAAGCCTGCAATATGTCTGTCTTCTCTCAGTAACACCGAGTTGTGAGGATTCTCTATCAAACAACCTCTCTTGGCAAATTGGGGACCGCTCCACCAAACAGTCCTCCCATGTGAGAATACCAAGAAACAACGAAAGAAAAAAACCTCAATGGTGTCATCCATCATGTGATAAGATCATGGCCCTCGAAATTGGTCCTCCCCGCTGAAGAGACATTTTGGGTCATGCGGGGGGATGATGGGACTCTTCTTGCTTCACGTCTGTCGATCCTGGGGTTTTAGGAACTCCAGTATTCCAATTCTCCAGAGAAAGCATACTCCAGACTGCATAAGGCGACGACGCAGAAATCTGGAGTCTGGAGTCTGGAGAACAAAAAAAAGGGGACAAAAGAAAAAGTGGCGAGGTGGGAACTGGGGTAAAACCATAGACCGCAATCAATGGCCTAGACTCTGCAGTTTCTCACTAAACCTGAGGAGCCCCATCAAAAAAAACCCCAACCCAAATAAATGATTTGGATTCCTTGACTCGACTCGCACACAACCCAGCACCAACACCCAAAAGACTCATAGAAGAAACAGAGACCGAGACTAGCTGCCACCTGACGTAGAGGTAACGCCGAGACTAACGTCCCCTTCCCCACGCGAATCCAGGTGCCGGCGCCGTGGATATTCGGTCCGATGCATCAGGCGGGCTAAGACGTAGTTGAAGGGTACGGAATAGTGAGTAGCAGCTGAGGCAGCTAATGCGAGGTCTGGTTCGCCCGCTGCCCTGGCCAGCCCAGCCTGCCGGTAATGGTATGCGTAGTACGGAGTAGTAGCGTACGATTATTTCTCTCGCAAGAGCCTCAGCCGCGCCGGCGGGAGGAAGAGACGCCAGACGCCTCCTTTTTTAATCTTCGGGGGGGACCACAAAAAATACCTCATGGATGGATGGGACCAGAAAGTACTGAATCAGCGATTTGGATGGAATGAGTAATGGACTCTGGGACTGCCACTATTGCAAGCCCAAACGTTTTGTTGGGATCTAAATCAGAATAATTCCCTCGATTATCGGTGCCCAACTTTCATGACACCATCATGGACACATTTTCGAAGAGAACGGTATGCCTTCTTTCATTACGGAGTACTTTGACAAGCCGAACATATCTGGTCAAACGACACGAACCGCGATATGGGCGGCTGATGAAGAAAATATAGTGGCAGCAAGGTTCACCTCGCAATCGACATAGTGTAGTGGAGACGTGAACATTGCTGCCACGTTGGCACGTGGACACGTGAGATTGAACAGGGCGGCAAGCTTCCAGCTCTGTATCAGTCATGTCGCTAGTGTGTCTTTCTACCTCAGGTTACGTACGAATACATGTGATATGGCATAGCTAGGTCTGTCTGTCTTGCGCTGCTCGAGGCCGGTCTGGGTATTGTCCTCCTCGAGACCAAATTCACTCCTCCTCCCCAATTCCTTGCACCTTGCTCCTAACGATACACACTATGTAGCGCGCTCTTATCGCGCTCCCCATTAAGATTAACCTCAGCAGCGCGCTCCAAGAATAAGAAAACCACCGTCCGTCTTCTCTATAAAATATTATACACGCAAAGCCCCAATCCACATCATGAAAAGTACCACCGGCTGGAGAATCATGTTGACGAGAACAGTCTAGTCGACCGGCTCGCGCAGCATTTTGGAGATGTTCTTGTGCATTTGGGCATACTTGTCCTCAAATGTTCGCTGGAACTTCTCACATGCCGCCCACATGGGATCGCCCTTCTTCCAGTACGTGTAGCAGTTTTCGAAGATCTGGCGCACGTCGGCCGCAAACTCGTCTTCTGTCTGATACTGGTGTTGCGACATCTTGAGCTTGACTGTGTTCAGGTCCATTGGTTTCTTCACCTTCTCAAAGTAATCGGGTACACCATCCTCGGCAGGATCGACAGGTTCCTTGAATGGACCAACCAGTCTCGTCCAAAAGCCTGTGAGAGGTCAGCTTGTGTGACTACATGTAATGGTTCGCCAAGATATGACATACCAGGTCCCGATAGCATTCTATCAAGAAGATCGGAACAAAACTCGACCTTCTGAGAGGTCGTGATCTCGCCACTTGGCCCCATAACAATGCTGCGTCGTTTCTGGACGACGGGCTTTTGACGAGGTGCCGATGCTGCCGCCGCTACAGCCGCCGCCTTGCGGACTGGGGGAGGTGGCGCGCGGGAAAACGCCTTGTCTCTATTCTGGGACGCCGGTAACGGCGCAGAGGCCCGCCTGTTCTTCTTGGACATGTGTTCTTGTTCCTCTTCACTGTCCTCCTCCAGATAGTGCACACTCTTTCTAGGAGTGGGCTCGGCGGACGCAGTGTCGGCTGCTGCAGGGGGCGTAGGCAGGTTCTCGAGTGAACTCATGGTCACGACCAGCTCGCTCAGAACCTCCTGAGGGAGAGACTTGGCAAACTCGGCTTTCTTATCGGATGAGCGCATATACTCTGCCGCCCACGAGAGGAGGAGCTTCCGAATAGTTGAGCCCTCAGGGGTGTCCTTCCATACCTGTACAAGAAGTGGAGTGGCGGGGATGTTCTGAGTGAGACGTCTGCACTCTTTCATTGCGTCAAGACTCGTGTCGCAGAGACCATCTATACCCAATTCGTGACCCAACTTCCACACACCAACAAGTGCCTCATAGGACGGAAACGACTCGGCATCCTCTGAGACCTCTCCAGTGAAGAGGAAAAGCTGAGCCAAGCCGAAGACTTCCGGTGTGTACTGGGGGAGCTTCACCACATTCTCAATGGCCTCGGAGGCCGCGTTCTGTCCTTTGAAGTAATCGTGGTAGTATTTTGATTTGGCACACAAGAAATCTCTCTGAAGGCCAAACGGCTTCTGTTCGGTTCCGACGAGGACGATGGCGAACGTTGAGTGCGGCTGACTAAGAGATGTTAGATCCATGTGTTTGTGATATCGATGTCATCACTTACAGCCATGAGAACGGCATTTCCTGCTCCTCCGTGGGCTCTTGCTTGGCCTCCGGAGTGGCAACCTCGGGGATGCCATTCGAGGCGGCGACTGGCGCGTCGGTTGACATCCTGGCCTGTACAGTGATGTGGATCGACCTAGATGGTGTTAGTCGAGCTGAAGAAAAACTCCGATTCGTGACAGCCACTCATGGATGTCATTAGGCAAGGATGCATAAAAGGAAATGGGCATATGAGCGTCCAGGTGATGAGAGAGAGACTGCTTTATAACATTGTCGTCGTTCACGGGAGTGAATCGTCGGCATGAGAGTGAGGTTGTGTGAGTGAATCACAGCATGAGCCAAGCTGTGGTGCCTGTCTGATGCCAATCGGGGTGTATTCAGACGCAGACACGCGGGATAGGAAGTTTCTCGTTTACAGGAACGTGAGGGATAAAGACAACTTACAATGGTGTTCAGGTGTCGACGAATATGATGAGATACAATGCGGAGCTTAATGAACGAGGTAGCTGACGAGGGACAAGTGGTCGAACCGTGGTCTTACAATCGCGGGTAATGGCGACGAAAAAGTGAGTAGAATACAACGCAGACAATGGGAGGAGATGTATGACAATGAGATGATGCGTTTGATGGCATCCAAAGGATGAAGAGGAAGCGTGTAGTTGAAAATTTGCTCCCTGGGACGTTCTTGCCAGACAGACTCAACCTTGAGAATGAAGCGGGAAGGTGTGAAACGACAGCACCTGCTGTGGCTCCCCGTGACTGTAGGTGGCCTGTGCGGGAGCTTCCTCAGGCCAATTGTTCACGTGTTCCCCGGCGCCATGATCCTGCCAAAATTGAGCACCACCTGGAAAGACCAGCTTACGCCACAGTTGCTGTCACGGTGCACCGCCACTTGACCGCGAAGACAAGACTCAGGTATGGTATTGGAAGGTACCTACCTACCTTAGATAGGGACGTTTCCATCTCAAGGTTTCTGTGAACCGAAGAAGGTTCTTCCATCACGTCCTGCCAGTTGCTGTCATCGACTCATCAAGGATCTTCGCAGTCCTCCGCTCTTGCCCCGGTCCCACGGCCTTGGCTAAGCGAGGTCGACCGTCCATCAGGACCTGAACGGAAAGTGCGAGTGCATCCCGTCACGTCCCAGGAACTCGGCTTCGCAGTTCAAGGTTGACAGGCAGGAAGCAGACAGGCATGTGTTGGACTTTATCAATCTCCTTATCCTCGGAGCTCGCCGTAGTCAACGGCCACACTTCCCAAAAAAGTTGTCGTCGCGGACTGTTCCCCTTGCTAAACAGACAGACACACCGCGACAGTCAACACACGCCTTGTCGAATCGCATTGGCGCTACTGCAAACCACTCTCCCGATTATCGCCCCGCGCTCCAATTGACCTCTCACGTCCCGTATCTCGAGCAGGTGGGAGTGCTACCCCCCACAAATGGGCCCCGGTCCGCCGACGGCAACGACGGCTGACAAGACCTGACAAGCACTTTTAACTGTTGGCCAGCTTCCTTTTCAAGTCAAGAGCATTGCCAACATCGCTTCCCGTGTGGAGATTGGAACCTTTTTTTTTTTTTTTCCAACCATGCTGGCCCCAGCTGGAAAGATAGATAGAGAGGAGACTGTAAATATAAAGTGTCGCGAAGCTGCGCAAGTTGATTCTATTATTGCTGTGTCGTTGTGTCGTTCCTGCCCCCTTGCCTCCGGTCTCCGTCAACTTTTGTGAGAGAGAACTGCAAAATCAGTCAATCACCCAAAAATGTCTCGAACAGTTGGACTTCTTGCCGTCGCTGGCCTGTTGCGCACGGCCGCTGCCGGCCTTTACCCGGGACTGACCACCGCCAACCACACCTGCGCTCTCGGTAAGACCTCGGTGAGCCCTTGAGGGCCTACGACTCAACTGACGATGCGCGCCTCACAGTCGAACCCATCCTGTCTTGCTCGTGCGGCGCAAACCCCGACAAGGTCGACACTTGCTGCGTTGAGACGTACGGAGGCTTGGTGGTATGAATGAATTCTGTCCATCTTAAAGATGTTGGTGAATTAACTGTGAACTTTTGTGGTGGACAATAGCTCGCGACGCAGTTCTGGAACACCCACACCGGCCTCGAGGCCGAGGGCCAAAAGCTGCCCGCCGACGCGTGGGGCATCCACGGCCTGTGGCCCGACTTCTGCAACGGCTCGTACACCCAGTACTGCGACCTCAGCCGTCAGTACGACCCGGCCCCTTCCCCCAACACCACCACCGGAAAGGCGGACGGCACTCCGGTCCCCGCCTGGACCGGCGTCTCCCTGGATGAGTTTGTCAAGCCTTTTGAGAGGTTTGATCTTCTGGAGTACATGAAGAAGTAAGAACCCCCGTTCATGAGAAAAACACCCTTGCCTATCTGTAAAGAAACACACAATCTTACAAAGCTCCCCGCAACCGCAGATTCTGGATCGCCCAGTACACCCCCAACTGGGTCCTCTGGGCCCACGAGTTCTCCAAGCACGCAACCTGCTTCAGCACCTTTGACGTGGAATGCTACGGCCCCAAGTACCAAGAACACGAAGAGGTCGTCGACTTCCTCGAGACCGCCGTCCACTACTACCAAGAGACCCCGACCTGGAAGTGGCTCGCCGCCAAGGACATCCACCCGTCCAACAGCACCGCCTACTCCCTCTCGGACCTCCAGGCCGCCCTCAAGGAGGGCCACGGCGCCGTCCCTTACCTGGGCTGCTACGGGCCCCGGTACAACGCCACCGAGGCCGGCAAGGGCTCGCTCGACAACGGGTACACCCAGCTCACCGAGGCCTGGTACTACTTCCACGTCCACGGCAAGCCCCAGCGCGGGGACGCCGTGCCCGTCGCTGCTGATGCTAATGGCGGGCGTGTGACGAACTGCGCGACTACGCCTGGTGCTATTTGGTACTACGAGCGCTCTGAGGGCTCGGTTCAGTAAAAGGATCGTGTGGTGTTGAGCATGTAAGAAGCGTATAAGTATACTAGTAATCAGTAATCTCCTGCTGCGCTACGATTATTCAGCTTTGATGCGTGATGATACTAGACGAAAATGTCTCGTGACACGACTATGGAGGGCCGATTTAGCTTTTTATCATCCATTGAGTTAACTTTAGGAGAGCCAAAGTGACCAAAATGCTATGTACCGAGATCGTCTCTGTCCTTCCCAAACCCACGCGTCTGCTAGTTTGGACGATGGGTATTCTACTCGTACAGTCCTTCCTTCAGCTAATGAAAAATCCCCAACGCCTGTTTGATGCGAAACTGTCCACCTCGAAAATGCATCTACTCCTCATCATCACCAAGCTCCTCCACAGCCGGCGCAACGTAGCCGGGGCGTTGCGCGGGCTGGGATGCAATCTGCGTCTCCGTAGCTGTTGTGGTCGCGGAAGCCGGGAGGGGCTGGCCAGTGGATGCGGCGAAGGTACCGCCAGCACTTGAGGCGCCGGTGGATGAGGCCTTCTTCTTCTTGCCCTTCTTGGGAGCAGTCTATTTCATGTTAGTTATTGCCCAATGTCGTTGATCGTACGGGGTAGGATAACTTACGTCGTGCCAGGCCCAGACAGGCTTGAAGCTGTCCATGAATGAGACGTCCTCCCACAGGTTGGGGAACAACCAAAGGCCGGGAGATGCGACAAAGTAGGTGATGCAGAAGAGAATGACACGGAAGATGGCCATGAGGAAGAATAGGCCGAGCAAGCCCAAGAATCCCCAACTGAGGTAGTACACGCCAAGACGAAGCTTGAGGGGCCATAGGGGGTAGCAGACGACGATGAAGATGAGCACGAGGGCGAGGATGGAGTACAGCTTGCGCTTAACCTGGCTGCCCTCCCAGAACCACGCGTAGTACATCTCTTCCTTGGCCTCTTGCTGAGGCTCGATGCGGACGGTCCAGAGACCCTTGATGCGCTTCGTCTTCTTTGGGCCGTGGTCGTGCCCTTCGTGGGGGTCGGTCTTTGTGACGCGCAGGGCAAGCATCGACATGGGAAGAAGCTTAAAGGTGTTCTCGAGAGACGCGCGATCGGTGATCTCGGGCAACTCGGGGTTCTTCTTGCGCGCCTTCTCGTAGGCGGGGGACTGGAGAGCGCGGAGCGCACGCTTGACTGTAAGACGAACGTTAGTATCAGCTCGAATTTGACGAATTACGATTACTCAGTACTCACCCTTGAACATGTCCTTGCGCTCGCCATTGAGAATACAGGTACGGGGCTTCAGATCCTGGGCGCGCAGGAAGCTGGCCAGCGCAAGCGCAACAGGGTTAGGCGGACCAGGCCTAATGGGCTGCGGCTGGCCCTGCTGCGGCTGCTGGTGCTGGTGCTGATGAGGGTGAGGGTGCTGATGACCCTCGTGGTCATGATCGTGATCGTGAGCATGATCATGACCGCCCTCTCCACCTTCGCCGCCCTGTTGCTGCTGCTGCTGTTGCTGCTGCTGACGCATAGCCATCTGTTGCTGCTGCATGGCCTGCTGTCGGAGGTGGTTGAGGAAATCCGGGACACTCATGCCGGCCTTTTGGGCATCGGCCTCTATTTGTCTGCGCATGGCCGCGATCTGCTCAGGCGAAGGCATGGGCTGGCCGTTGGGGCCCATCTGCATAGGGCCCATGGGGCCGGGCATTGGCATCGACATCTTTGAATGTGGGCTAGTGCTCGAAGGCAACCAGTGTTTTGGAAAGACGCGAGGAAGAACTCTGAATGTTCTCTGCCAAGGTTGTCGGCGGGATTGGAGGAGTCCGGCGACAATTGGGAAGGAAGCCTGACTGCTGGATCAGTTTTTGTTGGATGAGCGGGAGTTTGACCGTGGGAGCTGCGGTCGTGGGCTGGGTCTTTGAACAAAAAGTGACCAGCAAGCAAGCCAGGTGTTCACTTCTGGTCCAAAAATCCGTGCAGGGGTTAAGGTCCGTCCCCTCCACCCATTGGGTCCAATTCCCGTCCATTGATAGAAATTCGGTAATCTCTTTCTCCGACACCCGTTATCGATAAGCCCGCCAGCCCAAGTGGAAGGCGCTTTGACCACACCCAAACTCAAAGCTCCTCTGCATCACAGGCAGGCACGCAGGTTCAAACGGTTGTGCTGCCTTAGTCACCCACCATATCACGTGCGGAGTCCCCAGTCCACAGTCTGATGCCATCCATCTTATGTCAGCTATCTTACATCAGCAAGACACTTACCGAATCTCCTCTTTTCCTCTTTCCACTGTGGCGGCTCGCCCGAGACATTCTGTTTGCGCTAGAGTAACACGAGCAACTCTGCCAAAGTCTCTCGTCCACCAGTTTTCTTCAGACCAAACGATGACGAGGGACTCCGCCACAGTTCCCAGCAACGGTTTCCCGACACTATTTTGCTAGTCTCGAGTCATCACCCGCCGGAGACTTCTTTTCTCACGATCCGGCTGGGTCCTGCAACCACCACAGTCAGATTCATCGCGACAATCGTCAAGTGATGCTAATTGCCCGAGCGGCTTTTATTAGATCCAGAGAAGATCGAGAGGGGCAACTCGCAAGTACTGGGGCAAATGCAAAGCGGAGCGGGACAGAAACAGAACACAACACCTTCTCTTGTCTACCTTACCTTGCATATTGTCCACAGTCGCCATCCGTCGGCCAGCCCATCGGCTTCGCCCTCCCCGTACAACCATCCAACGGCGATGGCGTCCTGCAGTATTAAACCGGGGACATGCTGAGCGACGATGGCAATTGTGACGGCACAACACATCCTCAAATCCGCACATAGGCTTCCCGCGTTACCCTCCCTGCCACCCGCGGTGCCTTGCATGCAACAATGATTTCTCATTGCTTCCCGTCCGCTCAGGTTGGAACATGTCACTGAGCGACCAGGCTAGGTTTATTGGTTTCTGTTTGGATAGACAGTCAGCCATCGCCCAGTGATTGGTCGCAGGGCCTTATTAATTGCCCGACTGGAAACACGCACACACGGCGTCGAATTACCCTTCACTCCCTAGGCTTCAGCCCGTTGCCCTGTTTGTCAACAATATTCGACAAAGGTGTTCGTGGGCCCGGCGCCCCAAGAGATGACAAGGGGCGGTGACGGGTAAGGTATGATGTATCGCAGCATGACAGTTCATGACTGGCACGAGACCCTCGTTGCCTCCCTCCCCTCCACCCCCCTCTGGTTAGCCCTCTGGAGGGGCACTTGTGGCAAGCAACTGCTGGTCAAGCTGGGCAGTCCAGCAACCCAGAGCAAGGCAGAGGTGAGACATCGACTCGCTGAGCCATCGTCTTCATCTTACACGAGTGGTGGAGCCCTGCAATCTGGTGCAGGATGGTGGTGTGCCGCCAGCCATCCGAATCCGACAAGACCCCAGCTTCCTAAGCGCCGGTTGGCCGGCCGTGTCTGGCCCGTTCTGCAACCCCGGCCTATCAGAACGGTCCGTCTGCATCTTGACTGCACACCTCGCCGACAACTGCTAGGCCCATGTCCCCTCCATGTCCCTCCATCTTCTTCTCAGCTGGACCTATGAAGCAAAGCACTTGTTCAAATCTCTTGCCCAAAGTGGGAATTGGGATTCAAAATGCCTCGACTGCGTGACGAAAAAGACATCAAGTCGGCCACACCCCAAGTGGGTTTTCCTTTGAAATTGCCTACTACCTGTTCGGAACTGTTCGCCTTCCACGACCAAGGTACTTGCATACCTTACCTTACCTTGCCTCAAGGTCATCCGTACCCATTCTATTATAACTCAATCGGATCGCTCGCTCTATTGACTCTTGTGCTTTGCCGCCCTCTTTGCATCTTCCCTTCTTTCGTTCTGTCAAATCGCTGGCCGTCTCTCTTTTTTTGTCTTTTTTACCCCCCCGTCTCCAGCAAATGTCCGGCATGAAGCTATCTGTAAACCAGGTATTATGAAGGGTCTGAGTGGCATACTTGCAGACGCCTATGCGACATGGCTTTCGCCCCTCACAAACTGCTGCGCTCCATTTTCTGACTCCGTAGAAGAGAAGCCGCGTCAAAGTGAGTTGTGCTCTTCAGGTTCCCAGTAGCAATACACACAAAAAAAAATATCCAACTGTCGGTGGGACTAACACGCACACTCCGCTTAGACACCTTTGACATTTCTGAGAAACTGTCACCACCACACACCGTAACCCGCAACCAGCCCGTGCCCATGCCGCCGCCTTTTGCTGGGACAACAATGCAAAGGTCAGCCGGACCTCGTCCGCAGCCGCAGGGGAAGTCGAAAGGAGTGAAGAGAAGTTTCGCGTCGCTCCGGGAGCGGTTCTCTGTGAGAAAGCGATCTCGCTCAGACTCCTCGTCCTCCTCATCGCGCCGACTACAAATATCGGCCCCCAGCAACTTCCGCCATCTGCATTCAGAGTCCTTTCAGTTCCCCCAGTATTCGAACCTCCAGCACGTCGGCCGGACCCCGCCACCGCGTCCCATGCCGCGCCCTCGCCCTTCCTCCTTCAGGCCGCTGGAGCTCAGCATTTACGTGCACAAGAGGGAGCTCTCGCCGATTCTGCCGCACTTTGACATGCTTACGCCGCCGCGGCCTGCTGCTGCTCAGGTCCACGTCCGGCCGAATCCCGACGACGATGTATTCGGACCCTCGCATGAGCCCAACTATTCCCCCATGTCGTTCCATCTGCCCCGGAAGATGTCGGCGTCGCCATCCACCCTCGCTACCATGGCCAGCGATACGCCCCCGAAAATTCCGCCAAAGTCGAGAGCCCGGTCTCAGACGTCATCTAGTGCGAGCGCAGAGAGGATGAAGGAGCGGATTGCCGGCGCCATGCTCGAGGTCGACAAGCTCCAGCGCGAAATCGAGCTAGTCATGGAGCGTCAGAGCATCTACGCCAGCAGCCGGCCTTCGACTGCCCATTCGATGGCACTGACAGCGCACGGTAAGCTCAGACGATACCAAATTTAGCACTTTTTTCATGTGTGCATTGTAACTAACAAAAAGTATTTTAGACCTGGAACCCATCCCAACGGTCCCCGCCC
>JFBX01000654.1:461422-505422 GCA_001563135.1 Colletotrichum simmondsii | reverse complement strand
AGCACCCCCCCGGCCGCCGGTGCACATTCCCCACCGCGGCATGGCCTTCGCCGACGCCTCGGCCGCCTTCATCACCCCACCCCCGAGCCGCGGCAGGGAAAGCAACCGGCCGCCGCCCCCACCCCCACTACCCCTCGTCCTGAGACCACCCCTCCGCAAGAAGAAATCATTCTCCCGGGTATCCAGCTGGCTTTTCCCTGGCGGAGGCAACGCAGCAGAGCAGCATAATAACAATCACCACGGGCGGAGCATCAGCCACGATTCCATCACTAATTTTCCCCGCCCCGTCAAGGGCCGCGAGGGCTTCTACCAGTGTGTTCATGCGCCGCGGGACAGGCGCACGAGCGTGGACACGGCGTCGACTGTGTCGACGTGGGAGGAGTCGGACGACGACACGGGAGGAGGCCAGACGGTCCCGACGACGACGTGGTCGCCAGGCAGCACTCTCGCCGCTAGAGCGGAGGAGCAGCAACCGCCTCTGGAGCGCGTCACCACGTTTGGGAAGGAAAAAGATGCCGGTGGCCCTAGAAGGACCGGCTTCGCGGCGGTGTTTTGATGAAATTTTTGGATGATGGAGCGGTGGGGGGGTTTTTTTTTCCCACCTATTTTCTTTTCCTCTGCATGATACCAACGGTTTTTATTGGGAAAGAACAAGATACCATGTTGTAAATATTATGGACTAGACGGGGTTGGAGGCGGACTTTGTTTGTTTTTGGATATCTAATGATGCTAGTGGCGCCTACGGTACGGTAGCATAGGATCGGGCAGGGCTCGGGGACTTATTGGAATGATGAAACGTTTTCTGATGGTGTCAAAGTTGTCTCCCTCATGGCTACGTGAGAGGCTACTCTGGAAGTCACTGCGGTGGTTTGAGAAGTAGTCTACCTGCTTATACGTACGATCGCACGCAATTGTTGTTGAGACACATAGTGGATTTCAAGTGCCCTTTTCGCCCCAGCCGAGGCGATCAAACAACCTGTAGGCGCCCAAAAGCTCTGGCTGCAAACACTTAGACTCAGAGTAATTAGTCCAATGTCGTTCTCCTGAGACTGAAATATTAGAGCTCCGTGCACATGGCTTTCTTCCATGCCTTTCCCCATCCTCGAATGCTCTGACGAAGCGTCATCTGAAGTCTCATCTTGCATCAGCACCATATTTTATTTGACGTCCGTCCATCTTAACTCGTCCGGTCTTCAGCCGAAAAAAAACCTTCAGCCAGATACTTTTCAGTCGAAATGCAATGATTCATGCTACTGCGCTGTTTGAGGTGGGTATTACTGATGGCCCTCTCAAAAGACGTGTTCCCGAGCTTGGCACGTTCATCACGTAATGATCACATATTCGGGACACTCAGCAACGGCAAAAGTCAGCAAAAAGTAACCAGGCAGGAAATGGACGAATAATGTTTGCGATGGTAACTTCCGACATGGGGTCGTTCGATCCGGGAATGCCCACTGCCGAAGTCACCACGCCTTCCTCTTGCATGTAACCCCGGTAAAACCCCAGCTGCGTTGGAGCTCTCCCGTTTTAGACGTCTAACAGGACACTTTTTTCGAGGCAGCACATCACTCTCCTCCCAAACATCTTCAACATTTTCCTTACTCTCCTCACATGACCCTCCATCCTATCAACAGACTTATTGAACAAAGCAGCCTTATTTGAACACGATGGGCGCGGGATGCTGCTCCGACGAGCCTACCAAGGACCACGGATGCGCGGGTCCTGCAAACGGTAGTGACCATGGGCACGAACATGACGATAATCCTAGACTTGACGACTGCTGTGCTGGCGATGGAGCATGCGACGATGCTTTGGATGTGAACTGCCTGGATGAGAACTGCGATGCCGAAACTTTTTGCGATTCCGAGGATGATTCGACCTGCCGTTCGGTCAAGCTCGAGTGCTGCACCTCCAAGGAAGAGCACTGTGATGGTACGAGAAATCCCCCGTGATGTCATGTGTACCTTGTCTAACACCGTAGGACAGAGAAGTGTATCATTGCTGCTGCCGCCGTCGAGTGCGAGAAATCTTGCGAAGATGACACAGCCCACGATGGTATGCTATGAAATCCTGGTCATCGTCAAGTGTGCTTATAGCTCACAGAAGTAGGTGCCCACGAGCATTCCCATGACAAGGACGGTCGCCATCCGGCCTCTGCTTGCAGCACCCATCTCTCCAAGGCTTTCGAGCAGTACAGCGCCTATCTCGAATCGGCCCGTTGCATTTGCCGCAGCATCCTCGATCGCGGTCTCCCAACTGCCTGCTGCAGCGAGCAAAAGCCCGTCGTCACAGCCGCAGCCGCTCCTGTGAAGTCTTCCGCCGGGAAGAAGCGCCGCGAGCCTGTCGAGGCGCACACGACCGCGCATGCCCATGGCCAACACAAGCATCACCACCATCACGGAATTAAGCGACGTGGCAATAAATCGCAAGTCGTGCACGACCATGACATGGCCATCAAGCCTATTCGCGATGATCAGTCCGACTGCTGCAGCGGCCACGACGTTGAAGCTCCTGGATCCGCTTACAAGAAAGGAAACCTTGCCATTGATGGCAACGTGGACAAGGATATAGAGAAGGATGCTGGATCCGAGCACGTTGCCCTCGTTGTCGACGGCATGACCTGTTCTGGATGCGGGAACAAACTTGAACGAACCCTCAAGGGGATACCTGGAGTGTCTGGTGTACGAGTCAGCTTTGTCATGGGCAACGCCGAGTTCACTCTTGACGGCTCTGCAGGAAAGGCCGAAGACATCATCCGCAACACCGAACGGGCGACAGGCTTCCATTGCACTCGAATGTCGAGCGATGATCAGACGTTGGACATTCTCGCCTCAGGCCCGTCTGCTAAGGCGCTGACTGACCTGGCGATCATTGGTATAAGCGAAGTGAGCTTGATTGACAAAAGAACTGCGAGAGTCACCTATGACCCGGCTGTTATTGGAGCTCGAACGCTTTTCAACAAAGTAGGACCGCACTCGACTGGACTGGCCCCCCCTCGCGATGACCCGTCCATCGCAAGTGGAAGAAAGAGGATGTATGATCAACTGATCAAGACGGCCGCCGCCGCAACTTTTACCATTCCCGTCGTTGTTCTCGCCTGGGGTGAGAAGCTCGAACCCAAGACCCGCTCGATTATTTCGATTGTGTTGGCGACTTTCGTTCAGCTCATAGCTGTGCCCGACTTTTACAAACCGGCCATATCATCTCTCGTTCACAGCGGTGCTATCGAGATGGACATGCTGGTTGTCATCAGCATCACCGCTGCCTATGTCTACTCGGTTGTAGGATTTGGATTTCATATGGCTGACCGGCCACTCGATCCCCGCGAGTTCTTCGAAACGAGCACCCTCCTGATTACACTTGTGCTTCTTGGCCGCTTGACTGCTGCTTACGCACGCATTCGTGCCGTTGCTGCCGTGTCCCTGCGTTCGCTACAAACGTCTACTGCAGTTGTTATTGAAGATGGGAAGGATGTTCAAATCGACGCCCGCCTTCTCCAATACGGCGACAAGTTCAAAGTTCTTCCTCACTCGGTTATCCCTACAGACGGCCTTGTGGTCACTGGATCTAGTGAGGTAGACGAATCCATGCTGACTGGTGAGAGCGTCCCGGTCTTCAAAAAATCGCGTGACACTGTGATCGCAGGCACCATCAACGGATCCGGCACTCTGGTCGCCCAACTTACTCGTCTCCCTGGGAAGAACACCGTTACCGACATTGCCGAACTAGTCGAGGAAGCAGCAAATTCCAAACCAAGGATCCAGGACATTGCAGATCGTGTCGCAGGGTGGTTCGTTCCTGTCGTCACGGCCGTTGCCATTGTCGTCCTTGTTGTCTGGACCGTCATCGGTGTCAAAGTTCATGGCGAACCGACTGGTAAGTCGATCTCCACTGCCATCACCTACGCTATTGCTGTCCTCGCTGTCTCTTGTCCTTGCGCACTCGGACTCGCGGTGCCTATGGTCTTGGTTGTGGCCGGTGGCATTGCCGCTAGAGGAGGTGTCATCATCAAATCAGCCGAGTGCACCGAGAGAGCTCGAAAGGTTAGCGATGTCGTATTCGACAAGACTGGGACTATAACTGAGGGCGATCTTGACGTTCTCGAGGAAGAGATCCTGCTTGCCGACCACGACGAGGCTCGCGCCATCACTAAAGCCCTCGTGGCAGGCAATAACCACCCCGTATCTACGGCGCTGACGAAATATCTTGCGTCACGGGCAACCCGCGAGGTCAAGGTGACTGACTCTCGAGTTACACCTGGCGCTGGTGTTGAAGCAAGCTACAATGGCCACAAAGTCTGCGCCGGAAACCCCTCGTGGACTAACGCCAATGCTCTGCCTTCCGTCATCCGTTTCCAAGAGTCGAACATGACGATCCTCGTCATCACCAGTGACTCTACCCCTATCGCCATATTTGGATTGCGCACACGTCTTCGTTCGGAAGCGAAGAAAGTTGTCGCTCAGTTCATACGTCAAAACATTGTCGTTCACTTGGTTTCTGGTGACCAAACTCGGGCCGTCGAATCTGTCGCCGCCCAAGTTGGCATCCACAATGTGGCGTCTCGGCGCACCCCGTCGCAGAAGCGTGACTATGTTGCCTCGTTAATGTCAGAGGGCAAGATCGTAATGTTTGTCGGCGATGGGACCAACGACGCGGTGGCGGTCACCCAGGCTGATGTAGGCGTTCAACTTGGCAGCGCAGCTTCGGCCAGCGACGTCACCCGCGGAGCTGCAGATGTGGTTCTCCTTGCAGGCCTCGAGGGTATCCCCTTCGTGCTTGAGGTCAGCCGCGCCAGCTTCCACCGTATGGTGTTTAACTTTGTCTGGTCGGCCGTGTACAACGTGCTCGCCATCTTGCTTGCCGGAGGCGCCTTCGAGCCCGTCAACTTCAAGATTCCTCCTGCATATGCGGGCTTGGGCGAGATGGTCAGCGTGATCCCAGTCATCGTCGCTGCCCTGACAATGTTGGGAAAGAAGATCCGAACCGAGGCCTAAGGGGCAGGTGTTGAACACGTGTGATGAGGCCTAGCTGGCACGTTCAACACCTGCGGGCTGAGGCATAGGTCGATTTTTCTTTCTCGTCATTACTGGTTGATGACGGCTGTTCTGGGAGACGAGGATTCAACACCAACGACAAACGCAAAGGGATCGAAGTTTGGTCTGGGATTTTGCTTACTTTGCTTCGTTTACGAGTGCGATGGAGTCACTAGAGCAACCACGACTTGGTAGCTTCACTGGGCTTCTCGCTTCCGCTCGCTCTGAGGTAGTTCTTACTACATGAAGACGTTTAACGTGCCGAGGTCTGCCACTCTAGTGCATGGCTAGAAGAGGTGACCAATAGGTTACGGGAATATGAATACAAGAGACTGCAATTGCTTGTCCAAACTTTTTCTCGTTCATATCCATATTTATTGTGAAGTGACAACCATCGATGTTATGATTACCTCATTGTCATTCATGTGTCGGAAAATGCGCTCATAGGAAATATAAGACGAGGTTTGGTACGGACTCTCTGAGACTTCACCTCTTTTCTTTTCTTTCACTATCGCTTGAACCTCCTGATACCGAGATGTAGGCACCGTAGCCAGAAACACCTCATGAGATGAGAAACCTAGGTCAATGTCTTGCGCAGGGCTCGCTTCCTGTCCAACATGGCGGTTCGACTTGTGGGAGGGGAATGCAAGAATATCTTTTTCCATTAAGCTACAAGTAAAACCCTTTTCGAGGCATCATCATATACGTCGGACGTAAGACTTACCGTGCGCTATCGAAGAGACATCGACACATTTGAGTCGACGAATCATTTTTGCCTCATGAGCGTCGTGTGAATTTCAAGATGTGAGGTCTGCTGAGGATGTTTCATTCTGTTCAAGGGAGAATTATATCAAATTTGATTCGCCAAACGTACCTTGCCAGTGCCATGTACAGACATGTTGGATTGAACAGCGAATCACGATTCACATATTCTCCAACCTCACTCATTGGCCATTATCGGAATAGACCTACCTACAGCTGATGACGTCTTGCAACAATAGTCCTCGCACTTTGATATTTGCATTGCCCAATCCAGAGACGTGCATTACCAAACAAAAATCTTACCGCCCCGCCGAAAAGACGGGACTTGCTCCGGATCCACCGTGAAGTGCTGTCAACGGTGAACGGCCCCGCAAGAGCCCAGCCACCAAAACTCGGAGGACAACGATGTGAACCAGCCACATGGAGCCCGGAGGACCAGCTTATGATCTCGAACTCTCGGATTGACCGCGATCCACGAGGAGACAGGGTGTACGGATACAATAAAGTTATGGCGTCTGAACATAATGGTGTGCGTATCAAAGCATACAAGGACGTAAGCATCCTTGCACAGCTGCCATGGAGTTCGATACTAGGGTGCAAATGTCGTGCAGGCGATGACAGCATATGTCATGTGCTGAGCGGTGAGAGAAAGTATGAGGCGTCGTGATGCGAGAAGTGAGGCTGGGTGGCGACAAAAGTGTGGCATCGTCGCTATAGACTGTACTAATTCAAACCAACAACATGCAAAAGCCTGGCACATCGAGTTGACCACGTGAGCGGTCAAGGTGCGGATGTGACATGGAGCCGGGAGGATGGGTTGCATTCATCGGGGATCGTGATTCTGGTCTCGATGTACCACGGAGGCTGACTTGCGTGGTTGGGTAAGTTCCACGATGGAGGTGGTTTGAGACCACCGACCAGTCACCGCCGGGCCGGATCGGTGTGTAAGCCGGTAAGGGTAGGGTTGCTGTTGGTCCGGCCGACATCTGTGGGCGGCGAGGAAGAGAAGAAAAAAGCAAAGAAACAAACGGGAGAGGAAGTGCGGGCAGGGTTCAAGGTTTGACTTGTCGGCATTGCGATGGCAGATTTGGCCAACAAATTGGATACCCGCTCTTAGCGCATGCGCGACTTGCAAGTGATGGGCGTGTTTATTTCGAGTGACACTCTCTGCCTTGGAAGTTAATAAACGACAGATTTGCACGGGGACAGGGCAGTGGCCCTGAATGCCAACAAGAGCCACGATGTGAAAGAGGCTGAGAATGGCAGGCTATCTCATCCATGGTTGATGGGGAGAAATAACTCGCGGTTGCGAAATAGGGTTTATGCGTGCAGCAAGTGGCATCGTCATGCGCAGTGGGGACGGATCTCGTTCTTGTGCACATGTCGTGGTTTGGCGGCGGACGTGTGACCACCGGCCAAGCCCGCAGCGTTTTTGGCGTCCGGTTCCTTGGGTTATAGGCGGATCGTCAAGGGCGTTGGCGCTTGTTGGCTTCGGGCTCCCATGCAGTTGAGTAGGGATGGCCACTTGTGCGTAGACTGGATGTAAGGATGACCGTCTAATGCAGGGTGCTCGTTGGGCAACTGAACCGTCGTCAGTCGGTCCAGCGGTAGGTCCATTTGATAGACAAAATGGTACAGAGAGTTGAGGCGATGGATGTTGACCGAGAGTTTGCGAACACACCCGACTGTGAAAGTCTGGAGTTTCGAGGTTGGCGAGTGGAACTCTCTGGTTCCGTATATCGGCGCTTCACCCAGGTCCGGGCAGGCAGGCAGGCAGGCACGGCGACTATACAGGAAGATGGCAGGTTCGGGATGGTAACATAACTGGCAACTGCAGCTCGGTTGATCTGATGTCGTGCCTGCCGGTGCCTTGCACTGAAGCAACATGAGCAGCAGATTGAGCAGCAAAAGGAAGGCATGGAGGGGTCTTGGCACTGCTCTTGCTGTTTGTGTTTGATCTGCCCACCCAATGGAAGGCGCGGACCGGCACGAGAATGCGACTGCCGAACACTCACCTTCCTTACCTCACCTTAAGGTACTTACCTTTTCTTACCTTAGGTACCTTAGGTAATGCAGCAAGGGACTAGACGCTTATCTAATCTGATCTTGCCATTCTGAGCTCCGTAACCATCCGGACTTCTCTTTTGCCTTTGTCTTTTTTTATCCTCCGGGAAGCGTTGCACATCTTTTGTTCAGGCTCAAACGGGAGGCGCCTCATCTTGCCCTTTTCCAGCAGCCGGTTGCCGCAGACGGGAAGCTCAGCCTCCTCACGTTTGTCCAATATTTGTCCGTCACTACTTCGTACATACACAATAGTATGTCAACTCCAACTTTTTGCTGATGGTTTATTACCCGCTGCTGACGCCGTAGTCCCCTTGTTGCGCACGGTCTTTGGGGGTTCCATCATTTGACAGGGCTGCCCGGAACGACTACTTTGCATCGGCTTATTAGCCAAACGCCAATAGGCCCAAATACTCTGTACCATGCTCTCTTCTGGATAGGCCATGCGGCATGCCATGGCAGATGCGAATCGGCTCGTTAGAGTGGTGTCATCCCGCCATGTCCGCCTGATGCCCCCATTCTACCCACCAGAGACCCACGAGCTACTAATTAGCAATGGGAGAGGCGTATCCGTACCGATCCTGATAGACCAAGGGACCAAGGACATGGGCTTCTCTTCCCGCCCGAGCCGTCGATAGCTTCGACAATCCCAACTCTGATCGGGTCTTGGCTCGACCCTCACAGATGCTGCCCATTCAGCTTACGTGCCGTGTCTGCGACGCCTGCACCTCGTCCTGCGGCCTCCGAATCTCTCCTCTGGGGCTGCCCAGTCTGCCTGCATGCCGTGTCGTTGGACCAGGCTGCTCGTTGGATCGTCGTTCTGCAGCCTGCAGTGCGAGGCAAGCTGCAAGTCGCGGCAGCCTGGGATCGCCGCAAATCGACATTCCCCCCTTGGAAAGCCCATCTTACCCATCGCTAAGGCGGCAGCAGCACACCCTTACCGTCACAGCTCTTCCAATGAGACCGGGGTCTAGAGGGACTTCTGCTGTGCCTTGCTCTAGTTGCACAAGCCCGGCTCTCAAGGGACCACTCACCGTCTTTGCATTTGTAATGACCATCATTTCTCACAATCCGCTGTGCTGAACACACCGCAAGGTTGTTGATATTGTACATGGCATTGACAGCCGGCGGGCGGCATACGCAGTATGAACCTGGAATGAGATGAGGTAGGCTGGCCGCAGACTTGGCCGTGGAGAAAGAGATTGCATGCCTCCTGCTCTACCAAGCTTCCTGCTATGCTTCCCTTCCCCTCCAAAAGCACCTTGGATCATAGTTTATTCACGGTCAAAACACCGCCGACTGCGGAGTCGAGTCAGGAATGTTGTTCCATGTCGTACGGCACGGTCCCAGAAGGGCACAAACAGAGAGGAGAGTGACGGGAATCCCTCCGCAAACACACAGACGCACAAGAATCGGATACAGGGCACAGGCGGTACCCTTGATCCCTCATCCCTCATCCTAGGCCCCTTGAGTCCTTGACAAGCATCGCATCCGAGCACTGACCGGCATCCTCACCTCCAGGCTCCAGGCCTCCCAAGCATGGACCGAACAGCCAGGATTAGGGCCATGGGTTGGAGGAACTTGGAGCTGCGCCCGGGTCACTGGCCTATCTGGGCAAGGCTAAACCCCCACGGACAACTGTCATTCGTCCACCAATCCGTAACTCGTTTTTTCTCTCGCTTTCAACCTGCGCCAGCGAAATCCCATCTGCATCTCTTACGTTGCATCATCTTTTCAGCCCATTCACACAACGTCCGTCATCCCTAGACATCCGCGAAACCGCCGCCGGTCAACAATTCGACACCGGTGTGGTTCCCTACCTACGCAGTAGTTGCAACCTGCCGCTCCAGCTTCTTGGGGTTCCCACCGATCTGATTCCACTCTAAACCCGCTAGTGTTCCTTTCTTGGCCACCAAGCGGCTTTCCCTCGTCTACCAACCGAGACAAGCGGCCTAATACTGCCAAACAAAACGCGGTGCCACGCCTCAGCTCACGAAAGGGAGAGGGAGCAGCATCAAGGCAGGGCAGGGTAGGCCACTTCACAGGAACAGGACCTCTCATTGTGGTCAACGTCTAGGCTTCCATTCAACCGTCCGAGTTGTGCCAACTTTGGCCAGTCAAGGTTCCGTGCCGTTCCGTTAACGCAGCTGGGCCACATCACACATTGAATCAGCACACAAACAGACTATCCGTACACTTCTCAGTCTCTCTCTTTCTCAGTCTCTCTCTATCGTCCACACCCCCGACGATAGCCACCCCCACCAAGCTACCATTCCCACGCCCACGCCCACTCCCTCCAGACCAGTCCGCCGCGGTGCCCCCCTCCATCCCTCCATCCAGAGCCCACGGTCAAGGTCCATGGTCCACAGTCCACTCACACTACTCGCGCTTCCCTGTCGTCTCTGTTTCTGACCCGTCACTTGTTGCTTCTTCCTGCCTGTCCGGGCTACTGCCACTGGCACTCGACTGGTGAGGAGCCATGAGCCAAAGAAGGGCATCCGGCCACAAAAGCAAGCCCAAGGCACCTTTCCCTCCCGACCCCGACGCCGATACGGTTGCTTTGGCTCTAGAACCTTTGCCTCTTCTTGCATCTGCAGACGGTCCCACGAACGACAGCACTGCCGCTGCCGAAGCTGATGCTGCGAATCCTTCGACTACCTCGTCATCTGTCCAAACCGCCTCTGACCCATATAACACGGCACGCCACCCTCGATCTCGCCCTTCCACTTTGCGAAGCCGACCCTCTACCCTTTCCCACGCTTCCAGCGCCGGCGAACATGGTGACGATACGACCGAACCGAACCCTCAGTCTCCCGTCCCGCATCTAGACGACGGCACAATGCCTTCGAAACCTTCTCTCCTGCGCTCTTCGCGCGACGACGCCCCTTCGTACGGCGCCGTATCCCAAGATCCCAGCCGCAATGTATCGCCTACTGGGAGTGATTCAAGGACGGGGAACGCACATCCAATGCGATATGTATCTGACACCACAAGGTCAGCTTCCTCGAGGTTCTCCACTGCCTCAAGAAGGGAGAGCTCTCGTCTGTCCGAGGAGTTGGATGCTGCCGCCCTTACAACCGGGCTGGAGGGGCGCTTTGGTGTAACCCAAGCTCCGGTAACGACAAACATGCTCGAGGATGCAAAATCAGACGCAGCCGAGGATGAGGTGGACTACGATGATTACACAGGCAGCGAACCCGACGAGGATCCGGCTGATAATTCGCCTCATGAAGTCGTCCGCGCCTCGGTGCCACCAACGGATAATATCACCCTGTCCATCAACACTCCGAGGATGTGGACGCTATCATTTTTGTTTTCAGTTCTCGGTTCATCTACCAACTTGTTCTTCTCGCTACGATACCCCAGCGTTGCTATTACGCCCGTCATTGCCTTGTTGCTTGTCCACCCACTTGGTCTTATGTGGGACTACCTCCTCAAATATCACAGCGATCCTGCGGAGGAATTTCTGGATGGTGTTCTCCAGACTGATGCCGTGAACCGGCCGCCGGCGAAACGATCCGTGACTCGATTTCGAAGGTGGCTTGCGCAAGGGCGGTGGAACGAAAAGGAGCATACTTGCGTATACGTGAGCAGCAACGTCTCGTTCGGCTTCGCTTTCGCTACCGACGTTATTGTCGAGCAATCCAGGTTTTACCACCAGGAAGCCACAATAACCTACCAAATTCTCCTGATTCTGTCGACTCAAATACTTGGCTACGCCTTTGCCGGCCTTACGCGTCGATTCCTGGTTCGACCCAGTGGTATGATTTGGCCCGGAACTTTGATGTCTGCGGCCATGTTTGGGACGCTCCACAAGGAGGAGAACAGGATCGCGGACGGCTGGAGGATCTCGAGGTGGAAGTTTTTCTACCTCGTTTGGTTCGGAGGGTTCGTTTTTTACTTCCTTCCCGGCCTCCTGATGCCATGTCTCAGCTACTTCAACGTCATTACGTGGTTTGCGCCGAAAAATGTGGTGGTTGCCAACCTATTTGGCACTGTTTCTGGTCTGGGACTGTTTCCCCTGACCTTCGACTGGGCTCAGGTCACGTACATCGGATCTCCCCTTTTGGTCCCTTTCTGGGCTGCGATGAACGTTATTGGCGGTCTCGTCATCGTCATGTGGCTCATTGCGCCCATCGCCTACTACGCCAATGTGTTCTATTCATCGTATATGCCAATCTTGTCTTCTGCGGTATTCGACAACAAGGGCAAGGTTTACGATGTGAGCAAGATCCTGACATCCGAGTTTCTCTTCGACAGAGATGCGTACAGCAAGTACAGCCGAGTGTTCCTGCCCATCACCTATGTGCTCAGCTATGGTGTTCAGTTCGCTGCCCTGGCGGCGCTGCTGACGCACACGGTTTGCTGGCATGGCAAGGATATGTGGAACACGTGGAAAACGGCCATGGCGGAAGCTCGCAACGAAGGACAGGCAGTTTACCAGCCTGTCTCGGGCAGCTCTGAGCACATCAGACCCCAGCGATCATTCAGCAGTCACGGAGGTCTCTCAAGATCTTCATCCAACCTCGAGGGCATGATGTTCCGAGAAGATGTTCACTGCCGGCTGATGAAGCGGTACAAGGATGCTCCCCTTTCCTGGTATCTAGCAACGTTTGTCTCGATGCTGGCAGTGGGCATTTTTGTCGTCGAATAGTAAGACTCCCCTTACCAATTGAAACGGTTGAAGGCTAACAGTATAGTTACCCCATCCACCTCCCGTGGTACGGCTTGCTCATGTCACTGGGGATCTGCGCCATATTCTTCATCCCTAATGGCATCATCATGGCAGTGACCAATCAGCACAGCAGCATCTACCTCATCTGCCAGCTCATCTGTGGCGCCGTGTTCCCTGGTCGCCCAATTGCAAACATGGTGTTTGTCACCTATGGCTACATCTCGTCAGCTCAAGGCATCAAGTTTGCCTCTGATCTCAAGCTCGGCCACTATATGAAGATTCCGCCCCGCATTATGTTTTCGGTGCAAATGGTGGCCACGATCGTGTCGTCCCTGACCCAGATTGGCGTTCTCAATTGGATGTTTGCCAACGTCAAGGGTATTTGTACGCCAGAGGCTGTCAATGGCTTCACATGCCCGATCGCGCGCGTGCACTTCAACGGCTCCATTCTCTGGGGTGTGGTTGGACCGGGCGAGTTCTTCGGACCGAACGCAACGTACCGCGGACTTGTGTGGTGCTTCCTGATTGGAGCCATCGCGCCGATTCCCCTGTGGCTCTACGCGCGCAAAAACAGGCACAGCATTCTCCGAAAGATTAACCTACCGGTCGTCTTCGGGTCCATGGCGTGGATCCCACCAGCGACGGGGCTCAACTTCTCGGTATGGGCGGTGGTATGCTATGTGTTCAACTACCTGGTCAAGAGGAGAAAGAGCGCGTGGTGGGCAAAGTACACCATGACTATGAGCGCGGCGTTGGACTCGAGTCTGGCGTTCGGCATCGTCGTGGTGTTCTTTGGCTTCGTCTACCCTGGGCACATGAAGGGCTTCAAATGGTGGGGCACAGAAGTGTACAAGCAGGGCTGCGACTGGCAAGCGTGCTCGTATAATACGGTGCCTGAGGGAGGGCATTTCGGCCCCGATAAGTGGTGATCCATTCTGACGACACGAAACGAAACGACTTTATGGAAATTCTTTGATACATTTTTCGGCATGGCAAGCAGGTATAGGGATGGCATAGTTTTTGGATTAAGATGCAAGAGACGGAGTTTTGCCATTGGCCGGGGTTGATTCAAGCCCTAGGGATAATTACTCACGCATTTAGAAGCACGTCATAGAGAGATACTGCATTGCGAAATTTGATTCCGGACCACTTTGGGTCGCGGTCTTCACCTACCTTAACTCGCATTCCTGAATCCATCTTGAAATGAAGAGTGAGTCACAGTATCCAGATAGTCAAACCAGTGACTCTTATTACCGCGCGTAAGCTTCGTACACTACGAAGATCGAGTCCGTCAGCGCGGCTCCAGACCGTTTGATGCCCCCTCGCCGAATACCCAGCTCGTTGCTGTCCGTGTCGGGACAGCGCCGACCTTCTCGAAACGGATTGGGCGGGCGGGCAGGGCCGGCATCTGAATCCTTCCGTTGTGGGCGCAAGTAAGTTAGAGAACTGGACATATGTGAGATTGACATTGCCATGGAGAAAAATGAGTCAGCCTGCCCCTGCTGGGATACCTATATCTGTAGGCTAGGCAATTTTGGGGTTGGAATCAAAGTGAGGCCAAATTCGGGTGGATTGATCTCTGCGGCTGACGCTACTCTTGCGTCGGCTTTCATTGGATGGTGCGTTGCTGTTGGAGCCGCTGCCGATTGCGACGTTCCATGAAAAGAGAGTGTGGGAGGTTTTCCGTCCTGTATTCTGACGGCTCGTCAGCATATTGAGGATTCGGTTTAGAGGATTGCGATTTGCAAGGGGGCTTGGGGTATCGGGATTGTTGATATTGAGAGGGGTTGGAGGTTCGCGGGGTGAGGGGGCATTGAAGTTGAGGATTTAAGAGGGCTCTATAGGACGGCGATTTGAGAGTTGAAAAGACACTGACAAGTTTTCATCCCATTCATCTCACTCGACTCAAGTTCAAGCTTTCAAAGCGCTGCAATTGAACGCCGTGCATCGCAACACCTCGGAAACTCAATCCGCTCCAACTTGAACATTAGTTCATCTCAAGATATCAAACCAAAGCAAATATCACAAACCCACCATCAACTCCATCTCAAACAAAGCAAGACAATCTATCTACCCACCAAAAACCTCTTACACAAATCCCTTCCTAAATTCATCAACCATGGCAACGACACAAGCATCCCACCTCCCGACAACCCTCCGCTCGCCAACCCACCCAATCCTCCTCCGCACCCTAGAAGAATCCGATTTCGCCGCCGTCTCGGCCGTGCTCTCGGACCCGGAGAACACAAAGTACGACCCGCACGCCTCGGCTATCTCTCCCGAGGTGGCCAAGATTGTGATTGCGAGGATGAGGGAAAGCGCTTCCGTGCCGAGTGTTGTTGACGAGACGAGTGGGAAGGTCGTGAGTGGGCCGGGGCGGGTGAATTTACTTGTTGTTTATGTTGGTGATGGTACGAACGACGGCAAGACTTTGTCAGAGAAGGAGGGGGAGGAGGGAACGGTCATCGGATTCGGCGGGTACGGCGGCATAAACGAGCACGAAGAGGACGGGCGGAAGATCCGAGTCGGCGACGTGGGCGTCATGATTAATCCGCAGTTTCGCGGCCGGGGGTTCGCGGCCGAGGCGGTGCGGTTGGCCGTCGAGTGGGGGTTCCGGAAGGTTGCCGAGGGCGGGCTGCAGCTGGAGAGGGTGAGCGCTACGATGAGCGAGAGGAATGTGCCGATGAGGGGGTTGGTTGAGAAGAGGTTTGGGTGGGCTGGGGTTGTGAAGCCTGGGAAGGAGGAGGGGGATGGGGAGGTGTTTTTTGAGGTTACGGGGGAGACGTGGAGGACGTGAGTGGAGGATGAAATGGGAAGGGTATCTTGAAGTTGTTTGAGAGCGGTTGGAGATCTGGTTGAAGATCTTGTTGAAGATCTAGTCTTTGGTTTCATTTTGTCTTTGTTGTTTTCCGTCTTGATTGAGGGGCGGCTCACGTTCAGTGTCTTTCTCGGGTTATTCAAGAATGAAAGGGTGATGTTGCCCCAAGTAGGGAGCCATCAAGCCAGAAAGAAATAACGGCAGAAATTATTCTTAATTATCATGGAATTTGATGCCTATCCGAGACCTAGAATCGTGTGTACTATTCTGCTGAGCGGGCTCCAAGGTTAAACCAGAGTCATCTTACAGTATAAGCGTACGAGGGCCGTACACGACTATGGTGTCTTGGCTTCGATGCCTCCCAAACCCCCAGGCATATAAGCTCATGTTTGTATATCTGTAGGCGGAGTCTGGGAGGATACGAAATTGTTCACGTAAAAGAGTATGATCACAAACACTCAAATCACATCGGGTACACATCAGAAGTGAAGTTGAACATCAATTGTTTACTTGTGTCATACTAAAACCTCAAGACTCCCAAATAAGCACAATGACAGAATCAAGATGGTCGCCATCACCATCCTCGCCCTCCTCCTCCCCATCCATGAAGCCCGAACCGCCTCGCCTCTTCACATACACCTGCCAAACCTCTCCCTTCTCCCCAACAACAGAATCCAGCAACAGCCATACGTTCCTGGTGCCCCTCCACGTAACAACTTCTTTATCCTCCGTAGAGTCGTGCAGCACGATACCCTCTCCCAGCGGCATCTCAGCCTCCTCGCCATATTGCATAGCCCCTTGGAGATCCGCATCGGCTTCCATGGGCACGACCTCGGACCCGGCGCAGTAGTGCGTGAGCGAGTATCCGTTCACCAGCACCCAGTCGTCGGCGAACCGGAAGCGCTGCAGGAAGCAGGCCTCGCCGCAGACGGACGTCACCGCGTGGCCCTGGCTGGGGTCGAAGCGGTGGCGGGACTTGTAGTGGCGGAGGGTCAGTGGGGAGACACCCAGGTCGTAGGTCGCTGCTTGGATGTTGTAGAGGGCGTCTGTGGGGGAGTAGAAGCTCGGGAGGACGTGGAAGGAGAGGTCGGTGTGGGTCGTTACGCAGTCGTGGAGGATGCTGTCCCATTTAGTGTGGTTCCCGGTGAACCCTTCTTCGGGCCGGCACGGGAGGTGAGAGACGAGGAGGGCACCGGGAGGGGTGAGGAAGATTGCGCCGCCGCCGTGGGTGACTGCTGTGTCGTTCTCGACGGACCAATCTGGCCGCTCGCTGGGAAGGCCGATGTAGTATGGGCTCGAGGCGTCAAACTTGGAAAGCTTTTGAGTGAGCTGCCCTGGGGTGGGGAGAAAGATGTCATCGTCCAGAAGACCAAAGTATTTCTTGCCGTGTTCCTGCTCGGTCAGGGCGTCGTTGACATCCATGAGAATGGTGACCAAGTCAAGATATCTCGAAGGCTTGTCCCGTTTCTTTTCCAAAGGTACCACTGTAGCGTCTATGCCGAACGCTTGCAGCTTCTCGTATATTTCCCACGCCTCTCCACTGGTGGCTCGGTATAGAGTTACGACGACAGTCGCCCCGTTCGATTTGCTGTGGCCGTTCGTGAGCCACCGCTGCCAGTCCATGATGAGAGAGTCATTGGCGTTTGTGAGGCGCTTGTAGGTTGTGGAGATGCCGAACAGCAAATCGGAAGCGTCGACGGCGCCTGGTAGTATGCTTGTGGTTACGGGAAGATCGTTTGCATCGCCCTTGGGATACATGTCGAAACTCTCGTCATCCCAACGAATGTTTTGAAACTCCTTGCCCGCAAACGCGCGCTTGATGTTTGTCGTTGGGAACCTCTGAGGGGCTTCTGGTACGACCCTGATCCTCTGAGAGTACCAAGATATGTTTTGTGTAAGACTGTGCCGCTCCGCAACTTCCCTCAGGTAGTCGCTGCCATGTACAGAAGTCTCTTTTTGGCCGGGCTTGACCAACGGCACGAGGGGATCGACGTCGATGACTTCGTAAGCATCTTGTCGACTTTTTGCAACCTGGATCAATATGAAAAGAAGGACAAGCAAAAACGTTACCGCGTGTAATGCCCTGGCATGGTTGTGATAAGCGTACATGGGCTGCATTGTGGGTGGAAGGGCACCCATTTTGTCAATCAATCAAGGCCGCTGTGAAAAGCAACACTTGACGCGAACGAACAAACAAATCCCCCCATTCGGAGGACATTGCCATCTTTTTGAGGGGATTCTGAGGAATGTTGGTCACGATAAAGGGATGATGCGTGGAATTCAGTCCGCCTCTGAGGTAGTGAGAGGTAGTGAGACACACCATACACACATCCGGCGAAACGCGTACACTATGGCGCCTCCATGCCAAGTGCAGAGACACAACGCTTCTGCACCCAGAATACCTTCACCAAAGTATGCCCGAGCTGTATGACAGTCCAAAAATCATTCGAGTGTCTTGTTCTCAAACGTGTAAGACCAATATGTCGAGTTGCGTTGCTGCCAGTAGAATTGCCACCGCAATGCTTCGTACCACTTCTCCCTGACGATGAGTTTAGCTGGTGATGATGGAATGGCAAGGGCTTTTGTGCACGAATCCCGTCCGAAAGTTGTAGCAGAGCACTGAGGACAGTACTTCGAACCATCATGGCGCTCGATGCCCGACGCAGCAACTTTGGTGATTTAGGTTTAGATGTGGTCGAGGAGGCTCTTTGTGGGGTCCTCGAGTAACGTCTGTCGACGGCCGGCCATGATGAATATGGAAAGCCTCTTCGGAAAAAGAGTTAATTAAACTCGGGCCGACGAGGCTGGATGAACGGACCTGTTCATGAGATGCTTCGGGAGATGAGAGAGGGTGTGCAACCAAAAAGTTGGCGTCTTTGGGCCGTTGGGGAAGAAGACGGGCCCGGATGCTTAGCTAAGGCGCTCTCCGCCTCCGAGACTTCCAGGGAAGGCGGGCCGCTCATGTCGACGCTTCCTTTTTTGATGAGCCAAGAGAAGATCTCTACTCAAGGCAGTTTAGCATCTACGGCTCCTACTCGCTGATACGGTAATTGTCTGGATGCTATACTTGTGTCCTCGAGCCGTTGTTGTGTGACAAAACCCCTCGTTCTACATCAACCTCAACATAACAGCGACCCTTGCCAGCCTCCTCTCAATTCACAGCTTCTCGGAGATATCATCAGACATCGCACAAGAGTATCTTCCTTCTCCACACATTAATTCTCCTTCCGACGCCGTGCAACGCAGCAGTGGTGCAGCGCCGGCCACGACGAGTTTGCATCGAGGGCGAGCCGTAGAACCACGAGGTATCAGGTCGCACTGTGAGAGGTGACCGCCGTCACCTCCTCAGGCCAGTATCACAGAGACACTTCTGTCCTTTGCTACTTGCGACTTAAGCTCAGCAGACTCCTCCATCATTCTGATTGGTTTTAAATGGATTTCGAGGCTTCATAGTGGTTTTTATCCCACTTGGAAACGTAGGGTACCGCCTTCACCAGAAATAGTTTCTGGTGATCAGGAACAACGGTCATCAACATGCCCAAGCCCAGAGAACCCAATCACCAAATCTTCACTGGAGGTTCGAAACGGAAAAAGATCTTGGCGAAATCAGCACTCCCTAACATGGCTTGCTGACTCCATGGCCTGACGGACTACGGATGGCCTTACTCTTGGCCGCCGCATAGGTGGAGCTGCTCATCCGTCGGTCGAGCTACACAATCACGCTTTTCATCCACGCTGTGTACTACTTACTCCCGAATTCTGCATGGAAAAAGAGCAAAGTATCCCGAAGACGACGCGCACAGCCGTCACCGCTGCTATTCTTAAGTCGCACTACGCATGGCGACGTCGCCACCCCTCTCCTGTCACTCACTGTGGTGTCACCGAGACAGGGAATAACTATCTGAAACCACGATGGAATCTTCACCAGCACTTCCCTCAGGAGCCTCAACAGTGCCGTATTTGGCACTCTATCGGGCCCCTGAACATTTGGACCCAAAGACCACGGTCCAAGGCAGCTCGTCGTCGTCAGGATCTAGCGGGGTTGCCGTCTCTCTTTGCGGCATCGCCTAACGCTGCGAAACATTTGAACAAACGCCTAGACATCAGTTCGTCAGTCTACAACAAGGGTCCGAAAAGCGGCTGTCGTCCAAGTCTACTTCTATCCTTGCAACGTAGACGAGCTGTCTTTCAGGGTCCATGACCCCCGGCCAGCTCACCATTTTGCTCCGTTTGCAAGATGGCCCAGCCTGGGGGCCGCGACCACGCCTGAATTAATGCGTGTCGAAAGTAGCGGTGCGCGGTAGGCCGCAGAAAGCCAATGCCTAGATACCATATTAACGAAGCACTGAGCAGGGGGTCCATTGACTCGACTATGGCCAATGCCGTTCTCCGTATTCTCGACATGCTGTGGATTCGTGAGTACTGCCACTCATAGCATCACCTCAGCAACTCAGCGAAAGGTGTCAAGACAGTCGGATCTGTCCAGGGCTGATCCCACAAGGGCGATCGTGCTTGACCGACAACCTGTTCGAACAAAGGTCTCCGCCGTCTGGTCGATATCACTGTCGTAAGGAAGACCTCAGCCGATGGACCCGCTACGCCATCTTAGGGGTAATACCCCAAGATAGACCGTACTCTTGTGCTTCCCATCGGACATTTTCTTCGTGCTTGTACGCAGACAAGCTCGTGGGGGAACAAGGAGCTTTCTGGTGACAGCTGCAGCCACCCCCTTCAAGAGGAGCCACCTAAAAGCATGATACGGATCATGCTTCTCTCGAAGAAACCAGGATTATCTCAGCAAATCACTGGTCTGCCTACGGATATGCACATAGCCAGGCCACAAAGAAGATGATCCGGCTTTGGCGGTCTGACGAGAGGCCAACATCCACGCTCGCTCATAGGATTACGTGTCATTCGAAAAGGAATAGCCCGGTATTCACGATGGACCGCTACCGCGAAGGCTTTCAGTCATGTTAAACCACAACTGGACGTCTTTAGTATGTACTCTGGTTCTTCTCTGTTCTTCGGAACCGCACCCGCGCGTGCCGAGTCAGGCTTACGTTGCCCTGAGATCTTCAGCGCAGCAGGATGACCAGCCTTGTTCCACCATTTCGAACAAGCTGTTAGAGTCAACGGCCAGATGGCACTCTATGCACCTATCCGCGAACCCACTCTGCAAATCTCACCCCAGTGCGCCTCCAAAAAAAACGGGACCCATACCTGTTTGGTCTTTGCGGGAGCGTCTGCTGTATTTGCGCTTGCAAACTTGCCCAATGACTCTAGGGTTTTGGCGGACGAGCTCCACGTTCTTCTGTGAAGCCTCTCAACGGACCAAATGTTTGAGCTAGTGATATCTGATGAAACCTGCCTAGCTTCGATCTCTGGTCTCTTCCAAGTAGGCCCTCCCAGTATGGCTCAGTAGCTCAGATACTTCTCATGTCAGCACACGGTAGGCCCATAGCTTGGCTGCTTTTGTGAGCTTGTTCCAAGTTGGGCGGACTTGCGGATCCTCCTGCATGGAAGCTTCCCCGGAGTCGTTTGGCCTACCTGGTTCTTCAACATCGAGACGACACATGCGGTAACTTGCGACCACCACGCAAGCATCGGCGGTAACCTCACTTCATTAGACTTGGTCTCGTGAGTTCTCTCCTAAGGGAACATATTAGACCGCCTTCAGTCTGTACTCTCCGTGTCTCCCACTTCCACCATCCTACCAGTCATCTATCACTTTGTAGCCTCACCTCGATAAGGCAAAAGAAAGAGCGGTGGCCGGACACAAACGGAGACCTCAATGCTGAGAGGTCGATTCCAAGACACCGCAACAAAGAAATCTGCACCGAGAGTGTCGAAACTCAAGAAGAAGCCCCGAGCCCCGTACTGGAGTGCAGGATCCATTGCAGAATTGGCCGTGTCTCCAAGAAAAGCGACAATCTCGAACCCCCTTGTCCTGGAAAACTTTGCCAGCGTGCTGCACGCCCGTGGACGCTGCGTCGCCAACCCCCAGAACGAAGACATCAAGTGTTTGCCGACTGCCAAAGACCTAGCAATTACCTCTACACCTGGTCTCGCTATTGCTGCAGGACTTGTCTTAAGTCTTCCATCGTCCCCCCCTCTTTTTAGGAACAGGTTCGCCTGCGCCGGTTCACCAAGGTCCTGTCCGCATCGCAGCATAGCACCACCTTCGAGACATCTTCTACCGACAAACAGCCGGCAAGATGCTTTCCGTATCTTCTCTTCTTAATCCGTCGCCTCTAGGGCCGCTTTCTGCTCCTCGGTTTCTCCCAAGTCCTGCAATGTCCTCGCCGGGAACCTGCTACTCAGACAGAGCTCCGTCACCATATTTTGACCGACCCGTCGTTCCGAAGCTCAAGATGTCCAAGGATCCGTCTCCAGTATCCAAGTACAAGCCTCGTGGAGTCATCAAATACTACCCCTTTGAGAACTTGGACGACATATCCCGCCGCGAGGTCCATCGCTTTCGTGTCTCGCCATTTGGTCGTATCCAGGAGTCATGTGCCCATATTCCATACAACAGCGGGAAGAAGGACTTCTTCGAGAAGACGGGGCGTGAAAGCTTTGAAGGTTCGTGGTTCCAATGTCGAGATTCTCTGGCTGCCTTTGCTGATCGAGTTGTCTAGTTTTCAAGTATGAGTTCAAAGTGCCTGGAGAAGACAACGACTTCACTGTCATGTGGGACTACAACGTCGGTCTCGTCCGCATGACTCCCTTTTTCAAGTGTTGCAAGTATTCCAAGGTAGGACTCAGTAACTCCAGGTTGAGAACTCTACTGACAGATACAGACTGTTCCGGCAAAGATGTTAAGCCTCAACCCTGGCCTCAAGGACATCACGCACAGCATTACGGGAGGCGCAATAGCAGCTCAAGGTTGGTTGACATGTCTCTTCCAACTATGAATTCTGAAAACTAACTGTTTCAGGGTACTGGATGCCGTACAAGTGTGCCAAGGCAGTATGTGCCACGTTCTGCTACAATATCGCCGGAGCCCTTATCCCCATCTTTGGCCCTTCATTTCCGTCCATGTGCGTCCCGCCAGGTTCACCAGAGTACCAACGCATGGTGATAGACCACCGTATCGTCGAAGACGCCATCAAAGATGCCGACAGGTCACGAAAAGTACAGCAGCGCGCTCTCCCGCCTATGACGCTCGGTCACATGCCCAATATTGAGCGGCGGCCTATGCGACCTCTTCGTGACGACAGAAGACTCCGACTCAACACAACTCGCCTCATGAGCCCGTACAGCGATACCGACGGGGAGAGTGGCACTCGCTCGTGCCCTGACTCGGCTTCTAGCAACGGCTCAGACGGCGTCGGCTATAGCTACGGATATCACCAGACTCCGGCACGACACTCGCAGCCACCCACTTCCGGATGGGTGGCTGCGAATCGTCCAGAGCCGTACCGCTTGGCCGACGAGATCTACCGCACAGCCCATACACCTCATCCCTACCTCAGCGCCGTCCCCCGCTTCACGCCCCTGAACAATAGGCACACGCCGGCCCCTCGTCCGCCGTGGTCACAAAAGCGTCCCGTCAATCACGACGACGGCGATGGCGGCCGTGACAGCAGCGTCTGCGAGAGTATCCACGTCAGGAGCCCCACGCTGAGCTTTCAGTCTGATACTAGGCGGAGAGAAGAAGAGTCTGACGCCGAGATTGCCGAGCAGAATGCTGCGCTAGGCCTCATGACGCTCAAGACGGCGTCTCGTAAGGAGTCTGGCGACCAGAGCGACTTGGACAGCTCTGATCTACACCGCAGCAAGCGGCGGCGAGCCACGTCCGCTTGAACTAATTGGGGAGGACGGGATAAAGAACGGGAAGGGAAGTGATGGACGACTCGAACGACTTGAACGTATTCTAGATTTCCATGTTTTTGCTCGCGCACTCACTTTGCGATTTTGTTTTTTGAGGCTCAAATAATGTTTGCGGATGGAACAGATCAACTCGCCCAGTCTCTTGCCTCTTCTAACCAGCTCTGTGTTTAAGAGTCGAGGGTTGGGTCCGGTGTTTGGTGCAATTCCAAAAAGCATTTAATAAAGTAGTCAACAATTCCAATCATCAGCTTCTTTGTCCCCAGTCGTAACATTCATATTGTGAATTCTTCTTCCCTAACCCTTCAGTCATCATTTAGTCAAGTTCAACCCCCGAGCCAGACCGACTACCTCTTCTCCGCAGCCTTCTTCACCTTGAACTCCTCAACCCACCCCTTGGCCCTCGCCACAGGAACAACATACACCCTCACAATCCCATCCACAACCTCCACATTCCCACCGCTCAAAATCTTCAACAGCGAAGCCTTCTTGCCAACCTTGACCAGCCCGCCCGCCGCCGTCTCCATGTAACACTCCACCCCGGCCGGGCTAGCATACTCCCCCTTCTGATCCCACGGCAGAGGGAGGATATACCCCAAATGATCCCCCACGCACTCCGTCTCGTTCCACGCCTTGACGAAATCGCTCTCCATCTGCAGCGGGTACAACAACACCGCGGGGAAACTCAGACTACTGCTCGGATCCTCCTCATCAGGCACAAGCCTCATCCGCGCGTCCTCCATCTCGGGAGGCTGCTCCGTCACTCTGTGCTTGATCCCCCTTGCAGCAAGCGCAGCCTTCAACAACATCTCCCTCCTCCTCTCCCCCGCCTTCCTTTCCTGCTCTCTTTTCGTCTTGGCGTCCGCCCGCTCCGCGGCCTTGATGATATCCCGCGCGACAGCCTGTAGCGGTTTATTCCCCTCATCCAGCGCCAGACCCCGCGCGCACGCGTCGTCGGCCTCCGCGATGCGCTCTACCTTGAGCAGCGCGCGCGCGGAGCGGTAGTAGGCTTTCAGATTCTTCGGGTTCAGCCGCAGCGCGAGACCGCAGTCCGTCCAGCAGGACCTGAAATTGCCGAGCTCGAGGTGGCACGCCGCGCGGTTGACGTACAACGACTCCAGGACGGCTTTCTGCTTGGCGATTTCCTCCTCGTCGTCCTCAACCTCGATGTCTCTGTCCTCCTCTTCCGCTGCGCTCTCGCCCTCAACCTTGGCCTTCTCCGTATGAAAAGTCTTCTCCCCCTTGGCCCTCCTCTTCTCCTCCACCGCCAAAATCTCAATCCCCTTTCCATAAAACTCCTTCGCATCAGCATACATCTTGGCCTTGAAACACTCGTTCCCGCGCTCCTTGAACTCTTCTCCATTCTCCCTCGCCGTCCCCTCGTACGCGAGCGCCTGCAGCGCGGCAACGTCGTCGTTCTCCTCGAGCGAGGTCATGAAGAGCGGGGACTTGTTCAGGTCGGCCAGGACCTCGTCGGCCGTCTTGCCGCTCAGCAGGGCGTGGCCGGGGGGCAGGGCGGCGCCCTTTGCTGCGCCGGGGATGGACTGCGCTGCTGCTTGCGCTGCCGCCGCTTGCTCTGCGTCGCGGCGCTGGACCTCGGCGATCATGGCGTCGGCCATTTGGTCTGTGATTTCTTCCATTTGGACCATTGTTGCGGATTGCGGATGCGGTCCCCGCTTTTTTCTCGGAGGTGTTGGTTGTTGCTGAGTGTTTTCTGCTTCTGATTTCGTCTGCAATGCTGAAGTCGCAAACTGGCTGAAAGTACGGACTAAAATGGTTGGTCTCAGCTGATTGAGTTGCAGGTTGTGATGTGAGTTTGATGAGTCTCACATGAGATTTGTCGCTTGTTGTTTGTGAGACTGTCATTGAGCGAAAAATTTGGAGGTGAGTTGAGTTTGTGTGTGTGGTTTTTGCGGTGGCGATTTTCATTGGGCAGATCTTTCAAATTCTGGAGTTCATGGAGGAGCTGCGAACCTCGTGGAATTCTGACTCTTCAACCTCACTTGAAGGTAAGCTAAATGGCTCTACACAATTAATCGCAGCTACTGGTTGATTTGGGCGATTACGCAACACGATGTTTTTTATTTAGAGTGATAGGCATTACCCAGCCATTTCACACTCAAGCGGGAATGCCAAGTCCATCAGAATGACTTCAATTCTATTAGAGCGATTAACTAGTTATGGTAAATGACCAAGTAATAGCCGCTCCCAACGCCGAACAAATGCAACAAAACTCCATGCTCGCCAAAAATCAAAAAGCGTTTCTAGTCTATCCGACACTCATGGATGAGACAAACTCCAAAAATCGAGCCCGTAACCGTGACGCCGTACTGTTTCGACCGAAGAAAAGCAAACAAACTCCCCTTCTATAGCCCTTTCTCATGCTTTGGTTGGGTCGTGAAATCTTTTTTGAACTCCGTTTCGTGAAATCTCCCCGCTCGGACCATATTCGTCACATTCATCTGACAACACATTCATTCCTCGTCCGAGAACACCTCCCTGATGCTGACTCGGGACTCCTTCTTCTGCAAGCAAGGCTGGGCATCCTCCTCGCTCACATCCAACTTACGCTCACGCTTCACGGAGAAGCACTGGATAGCACCAATGACTGCAACGACAGCACTGCCATACCATGCCAGAGCCGTGCAATCGACCTTGCTTCCGAAAGTGTACAACCATCCAGCAACGGGCGGGGCGATCATGCGGAAGCCAGCGGCGGCGCTGGCGGCGAGACCGTTGACCTTGCCCAGGGCCTTGGGAGTGGGAGTGACCTCCTTGATCAAGATGAGGAGCAGAGGGTACAAGATGATGGAAAGGACGTTGCGGACAGCCAAGCAGAAGTAGATGCCGGCGTACACAAGCGACTCGGGAAGGAACAGCAGGCTCGGGACCATGACGTAGGCGATCGGGTGCAGGACGGTGACGATGATGAAGAGTCGGTAGACACCAAACTTCTCAGCGGCGAATGGGAAGATGACGGCCTGCACGAAGAGCGCGATGACACCGTTCACTGCCATGATCATGCCCACGGCGCGGAGCGAGAGACCCAGACCACCAGGGGTGTAGAAAGGGCTCGAAGCATCGGTAAGAACGGTGATTGGGGAAGTGGCGCGGTCGTCTTCGAAGAAGATGGGCAAGAGATGGTCGTAGGTCATTGAGTGGTAGGTGAAGATGCAGAGCGCAAGAATCAGCGACATGATGGGCTTGGTGTAGATGTTGTAGGACTGGTCGGCCTTCTTCGCGGGAGTCTGCGCGCTGCGACCGCGGACGGTACCGTAGTTGTCATCTCTCAGGTCGACGGCAGGTCTCTTCATGGCGTCCGAAGTCTCCAGCAGGGGAGTCTCCTCGGAAGCATATGTGTCGTCGGGCATGAAAACGCGAGGCTGCATGTCGGGGTGGGTCTCCTCCAGGAGGAAGTAGCCCAGGATGATGCTGACGAGCAGGAGTCCGGCGCAGACGAGGTTGGGCAGAAGGTACGGGTAGCGGTAGAACATGCCGTCGACGGGGAAGATGCTGGGAAAGGCGTCGTGGGGGTCGGCAAAGGTACCGCCAATAAAGGGACCGATGATTGTGCCAATGGACCACACGAAGGGCATGACAGAGAAAGCGCGGGCTACAAGATTAGCAAAATACAAAGTTTGGTCGTTGGAATAGCGGATTCTTACGCTCATGCTCAGGCTTGGTGACCAATTCACCAACCATGGTCTGGATGACGCCGATGTTGCCGTTAAGAAGACCGCCGATAGCTCTGCCAGCCAGAGCAATCCAGATGTTGGAGGCGAAGCCGACCATGACCATGCTGAACATGGTGCCGACGCATCCCAGGAGAAGTACGGGTTTTCTTCCGATACGGTCAGAAAGACCGCCCCAGTACATGCCCATCAGGGCCTCCGCGAGGGAGAAGGAAGAGATGAGGAGGCCGGCGTAGAAGGATGCATCTTCAGCGTTGCCGATTTCGAATCTCTTGACGAGGGCCCAGGCGTAGGGGAAGATGGAGGTGAGTGCGATGGGCTCAGCGAGACGAACAATCGCTGAAAATGTGGCGTTAGTATGCGTGGCTGGAGAGGAGAGATGGTGTCGGATGTCTATGTGTATGGGTGTGTGTGGTTTGGTTGGAACGCGGCAAGGCAGGGAATGTCAGGTGTAGGAATGTGGTTGTGGTAGTAGGGAATGCAGCGGTGGATGGACGTACCAAGGAGGAAGAGCTGAATGGTGGGAAAGTCGTCTGGGTTGCGAGGGCTTTTCTGCATGGTTAGGGCCATTGTCTCTCGACTTGGTTCAAGTCTTACGATGCGACAGAACACTCGACGAAGAATCTACTGGAACGTAGGAAACTTGAAGAATGAAATGTCGGGATGCGTGTACGCTTATACACGTTTCCTCCTGTCCTGGCCGGCGGCGGTGACGTCTTGTAGGATGCGACTACACAAGAAGATGTTTCGTCCGTCTTCAGAAGAGATGTTGTCGAGGGAGAGAGAAGAGGAATGTTGGCAAAGAGCGGAAGCAGGAGAGGAGGGGAGGTAAATATTGGTTCTTGGACGTGGATCCGTGTACGATAACGGCCTTCTCCCGAGTCTCGCAGGGTGGGAGGGTGGAAACAAGCGCTTGCAGCAACCCGGAGTGCCAGATGGAGCTAGAAGAAAAGAAGACTGGCGGATGCAAGCGGGAGAGGAAGCCGGCGGATGCAGTAGAGTTGCACGGTGGGATGGGAGAGAGTTGCGGGAGTGTTAGGTTGGGTTTGGTCACTGGTGGGAGGAATGCATATGACGGGCGGCGTGAGCGAGATGTTTTTTTTTTTTTTTTTGTCGTCCCGTCTCGCTCTCTTTCCTCGTCTGATACGACCGACTTACACCGTCCCGCCCTTCAGCACACAGTGACACAGTGTGGCGGGGCTCTCTGCTCAAGTGGGATGGATGGAGTGCATCCTGTGTGCTCCGGGTTGCAAGGATCGCAAGACTGCAAGAGACAGCAATGTGGAGAGAACAGGGGAATTGCGGTTTCCAGACCGACGGCATCCGAGGAAAGCAGCAAGTCTGGCCGCACGACGACAGGGAAGGAGCCATGGAGGGGGAAGCTTCGACTGATGGACTGCGCCTGCACGGACTGAACGATGCACCTCACGCAGCTCATGCGCCAGGACACCGCAGTTTAGGGTATGCAGATATGCGGGAGGAGAGCGGGCTCGGCCTGGGATAGTTACATAAGTGGCGCTGCCGCTGCCGCTACCGCTGAGGACTACGGATACTTCATGTAGGTGACGGGGGAGGGATCTTGCGCTAGTTTAGCGTCCTTTTTTGTTTTTTTCTCTCTCCTTCTGTGCTCCCGTCACTTTCTCGTCGCAAGTTCCCAAGTTATCATGTTCTCTCCACCACACAGCTTGAGAGTCCAGGATGCTGAGTGCACGGGCTCTAGAGGAATATCCGCTTACAAGTTGCGCTACGATTCCTTGTCGATGCAGTAGCTCGTCCGTCGATTGTCGTGTCGTGTGAGAGACCCAGACGGGAGTGTGTCGTGTGTGGTGGGTTTTCTTGCTCATTCTGACTTGACGGCGGCTGATCAAGGTGAAGTGCGATGCATCAAGGTGGAGGAGAGAAGACCGGCTGTCGGTCTTCGGCTCCTCGGATGGAAGTAGCGCGAACTAGACACTTGCGGCGGCTTCCTTTCCATTTCCTTTTTGTCTCCAACCCAACTGACCACCATCAGCACCACCACCACATCACACGCACGCTTGCTCTAAGGATCTTCCAAACCTACTGCCGCCTGCAACTAAGAAAGCAATCTGCGCCTACCTTATTGACACTCCGCATACTATTGCCGGCCACCAGTCATTGACATTGCGCCCCTCCCTCCATCCAAACATTGGATGATGAGTTGTTAGTTCTCGAAACCACGATAGCCTCACTCAAAAAGGAAATTCATCTTCACCGAAAAACAAGCCGGCTCGTCCTCCAACAACCAGCCCCAATGCACACCTCGCCTCCTCTCTCCTCTCTTCATGTCAGTCCGCGGCGTTTATTATCATGAACCGTCAAAAGATTTTGGTCAACGTCACCGAAATCCGTCACCAGCGGACGACTACCGATTGTCCCACGCGAGTGCCGGGTCTGGTTTCCAGTCCCCCTGGCTGAATGTAACGATTTCACCGCAAGGATTGCAACAAGCACACAAGATACTGCATGACACGACCAGCATCGACCGACAAAAGCCTTGAGAGCTCCACGGATCATCAGTTTTGGGCCGGTCCAGAGTGTCTATTGAAGCACCAAGGGCGGCTTCGTCTGCGCAGCGAAATTACATACCCTGCCGATGCCTGCCCGTTGTCGCCCACTTTCTCACGACTTTCCATGCTCCTTGCTCCTTGCTCCTTGCTCCAATTCATGGCCCAATTCTGCCATGGGTGCTTGTGCTATTGGCTGGCGGCTCCGACGCACTTGGGACGGCTGATTGGGACGAGTTTCTCCGCACTGTGTCAAGCCCCAGCTATTCTCATCGTCTAGCGTGCGCCGCATCCTTGTATGCGAGTTCGTTAGTCATTGGACCTCTTCATTGGACCAAAGGCTCGCCGCACCAGCACGTCCCGACTCCCGTTGACTCTCAAAGCTCCCACATTTGGCCGTCTTTCGCAGTCTTCTTCCTCCTCCTTCTTCTCCGCCACCATGGACTGCATCGTCCAAATTTCCTGGGCAGCAACCTCGACAACCACTTTTGGAGTATGTTATGCGCTACTGCGACTCAGCATGTGCGCACTTCAGACGACACCGGACCATTGTTGCGAACCCACATGGAGCGTCCACGAAGACCACGTCGCCTGACAACCACCAATTCCATTTTTGTCATTTTTTACGAGTCCAAAGCGCCATGCCACCCACCATTTACTTCTCGCCTGCTGCTTGACTTTATGGCTGGGGACGAGCAGAGCCACCCCTTCAGACTATACCAATTTCCCGTTCCAAGGACTGTGATTCTGAGTAGCCCTCCTACAACCGTTTTCTGACAAGATGCGGTGTGCGAGGGCCATAGGTATGACGATGTTGTGGAACCTTTCAAGGTTCAGGTTGCCCGAGGCCAAGGGCTCATAAGTGAAGCGATCGGTTCAAAACGTAGCAGATCTCGAAAAGAAGCCATCCCCAGTCAAGCCTGGCCCCAGCTTCAAAACGATCGTACACTACGGATACATACTCCGTACGGATAAAGCAAATAGCAACACAGAAAGTGGAAGAGCGGCGGTCAAACCAGGGCCAGCACAAGGTCGCAACTTGCAAGCCCGTTCATCCACCTTGCAGGCCCTCTTAGCGCAACCAACCCCAGCGCCGACCTCGGTGGTCCCCAGTCCCCCGTCGATGCATTTGTTGACAGGCAAGGAAGCACCACGCAGCTGCCCTGCCTTTACCCTGCCTGCCTTGGTCTTCTCCATCACTGTTCTCTTTTATCCGTACGGAGTATGAAGTAGCACACTCAGGTCGGGTCTGACAACTGCTCGCTGCGCACCGTATCGAGGCCGATGGAACGCGACGCTCGTCAAATCTCCTCAGCTGCACGTCTTTCATCAACAACGGCTGCAGTGCACCCTGCGTGCCTGTGTGCCTGCATGCGTCCTGCCCGGTGGCAGAGACAGAGAGGTCAACCAAAGGTTGTTATGGCCTCATCTCAGGTCGCAGGTGGTAGTCGTCCTTTTACCCGGCTGCGAGATAACGCTCCTCGTCCTCGCGCTCTAATGGCACTGCCTGCAAGCTTATCTCACATCTGAGCTAAGGTATCTCATTCTCACGCCAGCATGAAATTATGCTTTTCGCAACTCACCTCGAGTGACACGCACCACCACGATCGTTAGCGCCGCCTGCAAGCCCGTACCCACCGCTACGCTCCGTGTTTAGTTCTCCACCGCCCACATGCAACGCCGCTAGATAATCCCGGAATATGGCTTAAATGCATTTACCGCTTATCCTTCTTCGTACGGACAGTCCTCGGTAACAAGCTCGCCGAACCTCCATCCTCTTCCCAAGTCCCAACACGAGTGCTGGGCCGCCATCCAACTCCACCGACTTTTCCGACCAACCTGTCCTCCCACCAAGTGCGTTGCTCCCACCTCGATGGCCGCTTCATCACAGCTCCCTCCTTCTCCTCATTCTCTCGAACCACTCCTTCAACTCAAAATATCATCAAATAACCCCCCTTTCATCGACGTTGAATCTGTTCTTCGCCGCCCCGCATCCCCATCTGCAGGCATCGTCCTCCGGCTGGCCCCACGACAGGGTTCCTCATGGGAACTTGCGCTAGTTCCCGTTTGGAATCCTTGGAGGGGTGTGAAGCCGTGGGGAGTGGGGTGGGTGGCACTCGGTCGCTAACGACGCTCTTTGACTATCGTTGCCCTTTCACACGTGTAGAGATCAACAGTCTTGAGTCACAAGCTGGCTTACCTGGAGGGAAACGCTTGTGGCGAACGCTAGAAGAGTTAGCCACCCTGTTGTGTCTGTTATGTTGTGTTTTCCCCCCCCCAGGTTCCAGGAGTTTTCCGCTCTGGGAAACGTCCAACGGCGCTGATCTCCGCCTATCATATCACGAGGTGGCAACCACACCACCCATGATTGCCTATCAACGTGATACTTTGCGCTGTCCAACAAGGTGGCCACCTCGATATTTGCCACTCGAAACTTGATGGGATTGTGATTTAGCCACATGCTACATTGGTATTTTTCGATATCAAAATGTTTAATTCTCGAAATGAGACTCTTCAACGGCCAGAGACAAGGGTGTGCCATGGTCCCTGGCGGCGCGCCCCACCCACCCCGCGCACGCCATCCTATAGGGCGCTGACGTTCTCGTCAACCCCCACGCGCGTTCGACGTCGTGAACAGAGCCGCCTTTGACGACGTCTCTTGTTTTTGCTGTGAATGATGCGGTTGATGCTGTTTGATGGATTCCTGTATGGACGAGTGATGTAGGTTGGTCTTGTGTGATGGGATGCGTGAGGGTGAGTGTGCGGCTTCCTGTTGCTCCATGGTATGCGACTTGGATCTCGATTTTGATCTTGTCCGCTGGCGAATTGGGTCCAGTTTGGAAATTCACGCCCTGGAATGGGATAATTACTTTTTCTCGGTTAATTGACGGATGTAAACAGGTGATACGGATCGGCTCTGGGTGTTTTCGTGTTACGGTGTTACTTCATGTTATCTCACCGACGCCACCGGCAGGCTGCGCCGGAGCTGCCTGATAATAATACCATGCTGCCTGATGTCGTGTTGAGATCGAAGTTGGCCGGGGTTCCTACCTGGGAACCTCTTTTAAGAAAGAAGAAAGGGGAGAAGAGATATCTCGTGCTCTACTTCAGATATACGGAGAGGAGAGAAATCCAGGGTTCTCCCCATGCCGAGATGGCTGGTTCTTTTTCCTACTTTGGGATTTGGTTAACGGCTTTATGGCGCCTTGATCCTTGAGATCCTCGCGGCACTGGATGAGATTGCAATATCTACACTATCATTCACTATCACGATTTCGCGGAATCATTCGATACTTTCATTTCTTATCGGCTTCAACTTCATATCATGACCATATAATGCCTAGCCAAAACGCTCTCAAACTCTAGTGTCGCGGTGGAAAGTAAAGTCGCACCAATTTTCCTGTCCTGCTTACCCATATGAGTGCTGACTGGTTGATAATCGGTGTCATTTCTCTTGAGTATCTTCCTGGTCTGTAATCCGGCGGAATCCAAAGCAATCGACGCTCATCTAGCACCAGCCAGTCGAGCTCAAAACTGAACCCATACCCGCTAAAATGTGGCCGTGAAGTGTCTCTTGAATGACTGCCTCTTGAATTTCCTGCACATGGTGCTATTTCAAGGACCTGAGCCGCTGCTTCAGCTTCTCCACAGATGTTTGCATCCGCATCCAAGTTGTCTGGGCCCAGGCAGCTTGGCCCCGGATCTTCGAGGGTCAGGAAGCCAAATTGAGTGTTCAGGCGTCTTTCGATGTCTGCATCAAAAGATGCCTGCATATATCGAGGTCCGCACGGATCTAAATGATGTATGCACTGGCCAGTTGTCACATCCCAGAAATGTAGACCCTGCGACGAACCCGACACAAGCAGCTGACCATCCCTGGAAGAGCTCAGTGATAGGGCCTCTCCAAAAATTGACCTCGTAACGGATGTCGAGAAGCATTTTTCAGTCGCCGTGTTCCAAATATTGAGGCTATAACTGCGCCAATACCTCTCTCGGTTACAAGACATGTAAGCCAGCCATTGCCCATCTACTGAGAATTCCATGAGCTCAACATATCTGTCAGCTTCGTGGTGCGCTTGCGCGGTGGTACCATCAAATGTGTTCAAAATTCTGACTGTCTCCCAACTGCCACAGGCAAGCTGAAAGTTGTTTCGAAAGGCCAAGGACGTCATACTTTTCATACGGCGGCCAGCTTCGTCATTTATGTCGCCGGCCGTGTTATTCCCTTTGGCATCAGCTGAGTCTGTGCCAAATAGCTGTATATGGGCACCGGTTTTCGTCTCCCATACAGTAACCTGACCGCTAGAAGAACCTGACGCAATTTTCTGATGGTCCTTGGACATGGCAATAACAGCCACATTGTCCACATGAAACTTCTGTACTTCCACATCATTTCCGGTCGACCTACCCCAAGTTGCGATCTCCTGACAGTCGCGGTAGTAGACGGCGAAATGATGTTCATCAGAGTAGCACAGACTCTCAGCAGAACAACTACTAGTAATGATCTTATCGGCTTTGGTTAGATCCCATATTTCGATGGTCCCATCAAAATATGCCGTCATAAGTCTCTCGTTTCCCGGTGAGAATGCTAACGCAGTGATAGCCTCCCCATAACATGAGGTATTCCACGTAAGAGCGCCCGTTGCCATGTTCCATACATAGACGCAACCAGAGAACGATGCCGCTAGAAGCATTTCATCTGCTGAGAAATTGAAAGATCGGAAAGTTGAGGAAGAGGAAGCTGACCGGCCGCTGCGTTTGAAGTCGCATTTGAGATCCCAAATCAGATCGCCAGATTTTGTGTTCCAAATGCTAACATTGCTGTTCCCTGACGCGATCCATTGTCCGTCACCTGAAATCTTCACTATCCCACGACCATTGAATCTGATCTCTTTTTTGCGCTCCCCTGTCGAAGTATTCCAGATCTCGATTTTATCACTTTCAGATCCTGAAGCCAGCCATCGACCGTCTGTCGTGAAGCTCAGCGAGTCTATACCATTGTTGTTAGCCCTGAGTGTGCGTGTAGAGATCTCTTTGTCCATGCTCCAAACATGAATCACTCCACTCCTCAGGCCGTATGCAAAAGTGCGACCGTCTAGAGAAATGGCCATCGTTTCGACCAACGACACCTCTTCGTGTCCTCTGAAACTCTCAACTCGATTGGTTTTCAAATCCCAGACCTGAATGACTCCGTTACAGGATGCGGCAATAAGTGTTTGACTGTCTCCTGAAAAGGCCACTGACCGCACACCAGCTTCTCCGATTCTGTTGGTAGGTCTGCAAATTTCTTCGCCAACACCACCGTATGTATGTTCACAGTTTCCACTATCTGCTTGCCAGAGCTTCATAATGCCATCTGAAGAGCCAGAAAGAATCCATTGGCCGTCTGGTGAGTATACCACAGTTTCGATACGGGCCTCATGCCCGTGAAAAGACTGCAAGCGCGTATTCCACGTCATGTCTAAGCCTGGCACTATCGAGATCCGTTCGGGCGCGTGATCTTTAAAGAAGAGTTTCTTGATAACACTCTCTTCAGGACTGAATAACAAAGCTGAATTGTAAATCTGTAGGGGAAACTCGGCGATCATCTCTTTATGATCTAGGAGAAAGCGATTTGCGTCATGAATTAGGTCTGCGAGACTTTTATCTTTTAGGCTTTGGTTTCCTCTCTGGGCCGCGATTAGATTATAAACCTACGCCATCGAAAATTACAATCTGACTTACGGTCACATTTTGAAGCCTCTGTGTGCCTAGTAGTCCTTGCGTGACCTCACCGAGGAGAGCAAGGGCTTCGAGCCAGTAGAGAAACTTGGTTTGAAGAAACTCATTGAGAACCCCATCGTCTTTGATCAATGTCGCAGGGTTTGATTCTCCTAGATGTTTCATCCAAAAAGCGCAAGAATATGCTATAGAGGCCAAAGGATTCGGTTTAGGCATGATGATATCCTTTTGGGCAATGCCGACATCTTCTAGTTCATAGATGTTGCGACGTATGACCTTGGAGATGGCACCCAACGATCTCAAACACACTGCCCAATGCATACCTTCGACTCCGGCCGGGAAAAGGTTGGCAAAGATGTCTTCCTTCTTGTCGAGTAGAAAGTCTCGAGCTGACTGGTGCACGAAATAAATAGTTCCATCTCGAAGACTCAAGAAAGAACCACAACATCGCACGGCATCTTGCAAAGTCTCAACTTTACCGTCAAAATGCTGCGATAGCCCCATGATGGAGCAGAGTTCAAGAGATGTGACAGAACGTTCCAGTATGGACGTGACGGCCAAGACATCTTTGCATAGGTCTGCATCCATCGTACCAGAAATGTACTTGAACATGCGCTTGTATAGCTTGTCGAGCCCTTTAGGGAACGTCTGCAGAACCCCTTTCGGGCCAATGACGTGGGCTCGTCTTATGATATTGTCTTGGCGAAGCGCATCGCAGACCAACGCCACCCATAAAAATGTGTCGCTGGAGTTGTCGTGGAGATATTTTTCGACATGGTTGCGCAATTTGAGGTCGTCATGATAAGGTCGTTTCTCAGCAAGCTTGTCTACCTTTATTCGAATGTATGTGCGAACAGCATGGGCAACAAGACCGTGGTTCAGCTCCAGAGATAGTGACGATGTATGCTCCGTGATCCTCGCGAGGTTTGTCTCGATTTCCGGCCAATTGCGGCTTGAAACTATCCACTTGGCACGTGAATCGTTTGAGCTCTCACAAATGAAATCTAAAAGCTTCTGGCGACCTTCCACGCATTCGTCGAGAGCATCCACGATTAACAGCACACCATTCATCATTGGATCGTCCAGTATGGCTTTCAGAATATCACACATCACTCCCCATGCGCTATTTCCTTCAAATGCCGCCTTTCCGCCGCCATCTTTGTATTTTTCGTAGATATACCGATCGACCTGCGGATACCTCTTTGCAAGTCCATAGATAATCCCTCGTAGCACAGCAGTGGCACTGTTGAGTGTCGTCTCGGTGGCTTGACAGAAGAAATATGATAAGGTGTGAGTAGGGTCCGTCTCTAGTTCGTCAATGATGCCGCATAAGAGCATGATTTTCCCCTTGCCCGGATCGCCCTTGATCTATAGTATCTTGTGACGAGTTTCCTCGTGCCATCTCTGGTAACTTTCGTGGTCCAGGACCCAAGAGTAAGCGTCTCGAAGAAGTCCCCCTTTTTCGATCTGTATACGGTCCTTTTCGTGATGGGGGTCAACTTTCTGACGAAAGTCAATCAGGTAATTTTCTCTCTCACGGTGCTTGTCTCTGTCTTGTTGCGCTTGATTCTGCTTCTGAATCAAAGATGATAGATCTTGAATTTGGTTGGTTTGATGCTGCATGGCACCAGCCAGGGTTTTGAGCGAGTCACAAATCGACGAGCTCTGATATTGACCTAGCCTGGCCGGCACCTGATCCTCGGCTTCCTTAACACCAGTGAGTTCTCCCGTCCAGTCATCAATCTTGAAGACATCTCCAAGTAAGACTAGGACCTGAGACCTGTAGTAACGACACACGCTCTTCATTTGGTACAGGAGAAGCCTTTTGTACAGCTCGACAATTTGTTTCTCGAGTTCATCTCTGAGCTTCTTCGACCGATCCTCGCCGTCGATAAGAAGCTTAACAAGATTGCAGTACCAATCCATCGTCGACAAAACGTATGTGATGCCTTGACGGTTGATACTGGACTCCGTTAGAGGGTTTGCAAGGATCTGGTCAAGTTAGTGATCATGAATCAAGTTTCAAATAGCCAGATAGACCAACCTGGAGAGAGAAAGAGACACAAGACCATGGGATAGCAGCCTGCGGAGCCGCCAGAACGACAACGCTCATCACTTCTTTTACTGGCAGAAAAATTTGATTGAATTTTTCAATGTGTTTCTTGACGGCTGCAATCTTCTCCGACTCTTCGAGCCCGGCGTCGACAAATCTCTTCAACTGGTCAGGCGTTTTCAGTGTTTCGGGAGTGATTTCGGGGATTCCCAAGGAACCGGAATCGCCGCTGATATTCTTAAGCCTGTGGACAAGGAGTTCTTCGTATGCTTCCACTATACTATTTTCCTCGGCCTCAAGAGCATGATACGCCTCAATTCACAGGCGCTCCTGTAGGCTGTCTGCCGACACAGAACCGGGTGCCGACAGAAAATTGGACGGCTGAGCCGACTGAGTTGAGGAGCCATCTCCTTTTTTGTCCTTATGCCAGAACTTTAAACGAGCAAAACGCATGACGACTGGCGATTTCTGTTGGCCAAAATATGGCGTCAACCAACATTGAAGACTTTGATACTCGTTGGTGGATGTTGCAGTTTGGAAGGGAAAGTCGAAGAATATCAAGCTGCCTGCGGGGAAGTGTAAAGTCCCCCGAAAATTCCAATCTTGGTCACTGTTCTATAAATAATTGCATTGCAGTACACTACAACAAATCGCCGAGCAGTCTTATTGCAGCACGAATTGGGGCTCATCCTCGTCATTCTTGCCGTTCACGGAAGCTATTGCATAAGGTATGCATATACGCGCCGAAGGCAAGATGATCCGATTGGATATTTGCAAGGTCTCCGGCTTTTCCAACTCCTCATGCATGGTACCTCTTGTTCGTATCTAATTCGCCAAACAAATGGCCCAGACGGCCCCGACTGCGGTGAACTGCCTACCGAGACCAATTTCACCACTATTTCATACTATGATTTGATATTGCTGAAGGGGAAAAGTGGCCGGATGGGTAATATGGCCGACTTAGTGATGAACTGCGTCAAGATATACTTTGTGTCTTGAATTATTGTGCAATCTCAATTTTTCTAAAGCTTAGTGAGCTCTTGTATCATGGGACTCCTCTGACGGATCTTATAGCCAAAAAAGTAGAAGGCTACAGGAATAGAGACGCATAACATCTCAACAAGACCCAGCAATGTCCCAGCCCAATTCAATCCCAGCGTCCCATACATTGATGGCCCAGCAAGTGGCAGACACGCGCCCATTATGCTTCTGACCACCATGTTCCCTGCTAACGCTGATGCTGCCTAGACGCCGTAGGACTGAGCCATGTAGTTGTTCGCGTAGATGAACGTGCAAGCGTTTCCGGCACCGTACGGAACACCAGCAAGAATGGGAACGATCCAGTGTGTTCCAGGTCGGCACGTCCAGGCGAACCACAACTGGCCAACTGCTAACAGGACGGCACCTATGCAGACGACGCTGACTCTGGCTTCAGGCTTGACATTGCCCGTGGCCGGGTCTTTTTGATGAAGATTGACGATGCGGCGAAGAAGAGGCTCTGCCGCGATAGGAATGAGAGTACCACATCCGATCCCCAGAAACGCCAGCCCGCCGATCCCTGGCGCCCAACCCCGTTCCTGCTGAAATGCAATCGGATAAGCGACGAAGCAGAGATAGAGAGTCGCGTAAACGATGCCGATGTATGTGTTCCAAAACATGCTATTGACAGTAAGTCACTCAAGACGTAAAACAAATTTCCCAATCGCTGAGAAGTCGGGATAGGTCGACCTACCAGATGGGCTCGGTGCACATCATCTTGAGTGGGCGGTATAGATTGATCTTCAGCAATGGCCAGAACCCTTGGCCATGATCGTAGCGCGTCCACCATCTATCGTCTCCGGTTATCCTGGACTTTTCGGTGGCTCGTCTCCTCAGCAGCACGGGAGCGTACGTCTCTTTCACAGAGGCTAACAAGACAAAGACAACGCCTCCAACGATCAAGACGATCCAATTCGTCCATCTCCAGCCCATGTATTGATAGACGAAGCCACCGATCAACGGCCCGTAGACGGGCCCGTTCGCCGGGCCTATGGACCAGAATCCTAAAGCAAGTGCGCGGTGCTTGTCTGAAACGATGTCGTTGACGGTGGCGGGCGAGTTCGACATCATAGTGCTACCAAAGAACCCTCCGAAAAAGCGAGTGGCGATGATGGTCGTGATGCTCTCAGCCAGGGCGCTCGGCAAACCGAGCACCAGAAACGCCGCCATGCATGCGATGTAGAGCGGCCGTCGGCCGAGTGATTCGCTCATGGGCGCGACGATCAGGCTGCCTGCAGCCATTCCGAACAGGTATGTGGTGAGGCCCAGGAGCGCGACGAGCTTGGAGACGTGAAAGTCTGCTTGCAGCCCGGGGATCCCAGAGGTATAAAGAGTGCTGAATAGGCTAACTACGGTGGCACCGAGGCTGACTGTAGTGACCGTGAAGGCTTTGTACCATGTAGGCCATGAGCGAGGGTCCTGCGCATCTCCACTCTCCCATTTCACTTCAAATTCGGGAGCTCGATCGAGGTTGGGCACACGCTGGTTGAACGGCGGTGTCGTGTTGGTGCTGGTGGCATAGGGAGTAACCCCCAAGGCAGGATCCGTGGTTGTCTCGTGTAGGTTAAGTTCATGTGTTGGTATACACGTAAGCAGGTCAGACCTTTCGGTCGCGACGTAGGTCAATAGGTCATGTTAGGTCTATTGCGCGTGTGTATAGGAGGGAAGGATCGTGGGCAGAGCCCGCGATCCCTCGATGGGTGTAAGTGGGTGGAAGGGTCCGTCGCACGGGCCTAAACCGCCTACTTACTACCCCTACCTAACTACCTATACCTAACTACCTACCTAGACCCCTTTTCTACCTCGTAATCTAATATTAGCAGTTTTCTATTTTGTAACAAAAAAGGGCTAGACTAGGGGTTAGATCTTATACTAGCGTTACTAATAATAAAATCTATTAATAATCCCCTATTTAGAAGCTCCTAAGTAATATACCAAAATTTTAGTATAGCTTCTACTATAAATATTTGTATAAAAATTTTAGTATCCCTATCCTCCGATTGCCTCCTAATCCTCTAACTTATATAATTCGAATATCTAAACTTTTTAAAAATTACCGAATCCTATATAGTTAAAAAAAGAGTTTTTTATTAGTTTAATTACGCCCCGAATACGTATATTTTTTTTTAAACCGAAGCCTAAGAGGCGTATACGTTTACTAAATGACTTACTACTTATAATATACTACTTATTTTAATTACGTATTATTTATTCTTTTATTTTTATTATAATAATTCTTTTACTAACGAACTGCTCGAGGGACTTATTTAAGTTACTTTTTATAAACCCGTTAGCTAGGTTATTATTACTACCAATTTATTAAATCTCGTAGAGCTCGCGGCGTTTATATAACTACCGAAGCGCTATAATATTAATTATAAGGCGCTTCTTTTTCGTAATACCTAGTTTAATAAGGTATTTATATAATAAGTATAAATCTATATAGACTATAGTCGGGATTTTTAGGATATTAAGTTATTTAATAATAAGATCTAGCGTAGTTAAAATAGTATAAGTAACGTTAACGCCCATAACTATTCTATAAACTTCTAATATTAATACGCTCTTAATAATCCTTTTACTTTTTATAGAGCTATAATAAATAATATTATTATAAATTATAAAGTTCTCGCTAGTCTATTTTTTATTTATAAGGATTATAATATAACTTAGTTACGAGGTATAATTAGTGTTATTTACGAATAACCTATTTATAAAGATGAAGAGTTTAGTTATAATTAAATTTAACGGTACGAATATAAGGCCTCGGTCTAAGTAGTCTATTTACTATTTAATACGTCGGTTTAGTATAGTATAATTAGCAGAAGACGGATTTATTTAGTATTAAGTAGTAAACGACGTATTAAAAGCTATTTCTAGTTAGTAAATTAATACGATATAAGCGCTACGAGCTCGCTATTTAACGAATTATTATTTTATGTTTAGTACCGAGGGGTTAACTTAGTTTAGCTTTTTCCCTTAGTTTTTCTATTTAAATATTATATTACTACTCTCTAGCGAGATAATATTACTATTAAAAATAAGTAGCTCGTTAGCTAAGAGATACTATTTTAGTTTAGTTAATAACTTAGCATACTTAAGCTCGGTTTTTTCTTTTTAGTAAAAGGTCTTATTTAATAATCTAATTATATTATTAGTCTATATTCTAATAATACTAAATAATCCGCTTTTTCGCGTTAAAATTAGTAAGTAAGGGTCGAAAATAAATATTATTATTTAGAGTATTTTTAAATAATACTTATTATAAATTACTTATTAATAAGTACTAGACTCCGCGAGGCCGTAAAATAATTATACGATATATAAAACCGTATTTTTAGAATATAAATAATAGATCCGAGCTAGTAGTCGGGCGAAGACCTTATAGTAAAGGGGTTAATTTGATTATATATATGCCTAAGTAATATCTCGTAACTAGATAACGTAACCGTTTTATAATAAAGTTAGGGCTAGAGCGAGGATTAGTTGCTAACTAGTTCTTTAGATTATTAGCGACTACGTAAGGATCTTTTTTTTTTTTTTATCGTTATATCCCTGTACGACTAGGTAGGACTTCTTAATAGGGTTAAAACTGAGGTTCTTAATTTTATTAATAAATCATAACTTAAATATCTTTATATCCCTATACTTAGGGCCGAGCTAGATAAATTTAATTATACCTTGCTTAACTAGGCTTAAAAGCTCTTTATTAGTAGATTCTTTAAAAGGGGCTCTTAGGGTAGTAATAATACTATTATTATAAAGCTTAGTAACTAGCTTAAGATTCGCCTCCTCTTTAAATATAAAATAGGCTTAGGTTATAGAGGTAGTATTATAACCGCGCTATATTAATATTTTTTTAATCTTTTTATTTTATTATAGTATAGGGTTGTTGGTAATTATTACGACGATCTCGTTAAGAGTTTTATTAATAAAAGTATTGTTGTTAGTTAGTTAGTTAGTTATAGGGACCGGTAGGCGGTCGATGTACTCTATTACCGTAGTTAGTAGCTCGGGGTTAACTTCTTCTGAGTATTAGGGTTTAACTATAATAGCCTGGAAGTTTATTAGGCCGTGAGGTAGTTTTATTATATAAGTAGTACTGCTTATTAAGATAAGCTTAAATAGGCCTTTTTATCCCTTATTTTCTTGCTAGATTTTAATATCTAATTATAGTAATAGATTAATAGTATAGGAAATATTTAGTTTATTCTGAGTAGCTAGAGCCTCGTTTACTTATTTATTAGTATAGAGTTTATGAACTTTTCTTATTATTTTTTTAACTACCTCTGCGCGTTAGGTGATTTTTAGTAATAGTAGAGATTTATTAGAAGTGTGCGGAAAAGCTCTAAAAACGAGGAGTATAGGAACGAGGCTATTGGGGCTAATAATATTATTAACGGCTTTAATTACGGCTTAGAGTATAGCCTCTATGCTTATCGTTAAGTAATTATTTTAAATAATATCGTATGCCTTTTTAAGTATTATGTGGTATTTCTTAGCCTTATTAACGCTATTATAAGCCTCGATGGGTACTTTTTTAATTTTAATAAATATAGATTAGGTAGAAGATTTAAATTCCGCGGTGCTAAAGTTCTTATTAGTATTTATAATAATTTAATCTAGTAGTCCGAGGTAGACATCGATTTAGTAAAACTGAAGAGCTTTTTATATGTACTTCGTAGTTATGTCCGCGAGGAATCTTATTATTTAAAAAGAAGTAGCGGTATTAATAATATAAAGTACTAGACGGTTAGTACCGTCGTAATTTATAAGATATATTACGTTAATTATAATTTCGTAATTAAAATTATAATTATTTTATAGGGTAAATTTGAATTGGCTAGGGGCTATTACGTTAAGCTAATATTATTAGTAGATTTTTGTAAGCTTTTTGAGGGCGGCGGTCTCTATATTATTATTAAATTATTAAAATAATTTTAAAAAGTGAGGAACTGAGGGATAACCGAATTACTGATATAGGTAGCGTAGTTTGCCCTCTATTAAGTAATTAATAATAGTTTTCTTATTATTAAGGAGCAGAAGCTAAGAGTATTCTTATTTATAAATAATAGGTATTATAATATCTCTTTTAACTAGTAAGTTATTAACGTTATTAAAGTATACCCCTAGCTTATCTATATCCCTTAGGTAATATAGAAAAGGAGTATTAGTTAGTAAAATATAAAAAGTAATATTACTAAATAGGGTATTAATAACCGTAAATCCTAACGACCTTATAGGCTTGCTATTACCGAAACGGATACTTACTTTACCGGCCTTAGAAATATTAAAAATAATTTCGGGTTATTGTTTTTATAGGGCGAGGAGTTAAAAGTACTTAGTAATAGAGAATTCCGCTACTCTAATATTTAATATAATATTTTAAAAATTACTTAACGAGTACTTTTTATTTAACAAAAAAGAGGTTACTAATTCCGTAAACTGAAATAACTTATTAATAAAAATAGTTTTAATAAGACTATATTTTATTGTTTAAATAGCGAGGATATTAATAAGAGTTCTATTACTAGTAATAGTCGTGAGGTAGGCTATTAAGATCTATATTTTATCGTCCTAGTTATTTTTATAATCAAAGTCGAGGTTATTAAAATACTAAATTATAATTTCTTTATTATTATCGTTATTGTTAGTAGGGGTAGTCCTTTTATAAAACTTAAAGAACTATATATATAAGCTCGGCGCAAATCTCCTATTTCTTCTCTTACTATCTTTATATTTCTAATATACTTAACGTCGTTCTTTTTCTATATACTTAGTTAACTAGTAAC
>JFBX01000654.1:450515-460579 GCA_001563135.1 Colletotrichum simmondsii | reverse complement strand
TTTTTTTTTTTTTTAAAAAAGAGGGAAGTTATTTAGTTAGTAATAAGGCTAAGGTCGGGGCCTAGCTTATCGAACTTAAGTACGAGGGGGTTATATAAACTCTCTTACTATTTCTTTTATTTGTTAAATAAGGTCGTCGGTATTTACCTCCTATAATAGTAATAAGTAAAAAAAGAGGGTATTATAATATAAGACGTTAAAATATATAGTACGGGCATAGTAGGCTATAATCTCTTCTAGAATTTAAATTAGAAAATAGTATACTTTAAGGGCGCTAGCGAGCTTTTTAATAATTTGACTACGATCTCTAACCGTTAAGTTAATACTGTTATTTATGAGGTAATCCTTAAGCTTTTTTAGGATCCCGCTGTCGACTTTTATAAATTCTTTTACGTCCTAGCTTTTAAAATCGTTTTTATACTTATATTATAATTCCTCCCTTATCCGCTCTTTTTTATAATAAGTTCTTACTAAGAAAACGATGTATATATTAAATTACTTATTAGTAGCTAGTTTAGGTTCGATATTATAAATACCCTATTAAGTTATATCTATAAGATTTTACTAGTACTATAGAATAGTATAAAGATCTATAATCTCGGAATATAAATAAGGCCGTAGTAACGTTAACTAATTACTAGTCTCGCTTTACTAGTTACTAGGGCTAGCTATTATTATTATAAGGTCGGTTATGTATATATATTTGATAGAGAATAATTACGCGGGGTAAGGTAATCGGTATAATAGATCGTAAAATAAGGTTAGTAAGTTTAGAAAGAGTAAGAGGACGGTTGCGATAATTATTTTAATAGTAGCGAGCTTATTATTAATTACTTAATAGCGGTAAGCGTGTTATTAATTATTAGTGGTAGTAAGCGTATTATTAAATTTATTAGTTTAAGAATTCTTTTAATAAGGTATAGATAAAAGGTTTATATAGTTAGCGGAAGGCTATAAAAGTAGTAAAAATCCTTTATAATCGTATTTTTAGCGCTAAGTAGAAGGTTTTATTAGTTAATAATTCTTTTTAGTACTTTAATTACTAGCCTCGTTAGTATAGTCTTACTACTTTTACTAGGTTAAAAAGAGGTAGAATCGTTAGTAATATAAAATAGGGCCTTACCTCCGCTACTACTAGGATCTTCTTTTTTCCTTAAGTAGTGCTCATAAAATATAGTACTATTTATAAAATATTTTATTATTAACGTATTTATAATTCTTTATTAAGTTATAGTATTATAAACTTTATAATCTTAGCTTTTACCTTCTTAATAATAGAAATCTCTTTCTACTTATTAATAACTTAAAGTAGTACTTAGTTATAATATATTTATAATAGATTCTTTTATAAATAACATAATTAAAATAAGATTAATAGTTATAATAAGGTTAGTAAAAGTAAAGTTAATAATAAAAGCGAGGTTAATAATAAAGGTAAAAGTATTAATCTTTTTATAGCAGTAGCCTCGGTAGAAGTAATCTCGTGCAATAGAGCGCGCTTTTAATAGCTTTAGACTAGCTAATAGTTAGCGTTAATAGAGGAGAGTTAAGGTAGTATAAACTAGGCTATATATTATTAGTTAGATAGACGGAACTAAATTAATAGGTCGGAATAGCTAGCGAGGTAGGTCGAGGCTATCTCTTTTATGGTTATATCCTTACTAACTTACGGTAGAAATATATATATAATTTAATTATTAATTAGTGTTAATATATATATAAGTAAGTTAGACCTTTTGGTTACGATGTAGGTTAATAGGTTATATTAGGTCTATTGTGCGTGTGTATAAGAGGGAAGGATTATGGGCAGAGCCCGCGATCCCTCGATGGGTGTAAGTGGGTGGAAGGGTCCGTCGCACGGGCCCAAACCGCCTACCTACCACCCCTACCTAACTACCTATACCCGACTGCCTACCTAGACCCCTTTTCTGCCTCGTAATCCAACATCATATACTGGACTTTATCGACCTGATTCGTGGATGCGATCTATTGGGTCCATGGTCCTGTAGTACCTAATAACCAACACGGTTTTCCTAAGATTGTGCGAAAGACCGAGACAGAAGGGTAGAATTCAAATTGGTTGCCGATGAACGTTACTCAGTGCTGCCTAATGAAAGTTTTGACAACAAGTTAAAGACGGATTACACTATTTTCCACCTAACGTGATGATTAATAGGATCAGGGAATCTCTATATACAAGCTAAGATTGAGCTAAGACTGAAGCCCAAATATGAATTGACTCGATTGAGCACGACTTACAAATCAATGTTCATTGTGATTTCTAAGAATGCTAACGTTGCCGAATCGAACCGAGATATCCACAAGCTGAACAACCAGATCAATACCCACAAGCTGATAATTACGACACCCTCGACTTTTGAGGTTTGACTGACGGAATATGTTTCCCCTTTCAGGTAAGTGGCAGGAAACCTTGCTAAGGAGGCGAATCATGAGCGTCCATGCAGGCTTGATCGGGTTTATGACTCGTTCTTTGGAAGACCAGGCCAAGTCCGATAGTGGGGTGATGAGCGGTCATGGATCGGTGGATTGGAGGGTTGGCGGGGATTTTTCAAGGAAGCAAAAGAAGTGATGTTATAGGAAAGCAGAATTTCGAACTAATTGCTTTCTCGTTTGACTAGTGACGACAAAACGATCAGTCTTAATAATAGTGTGGAGTTACAGATGCGGGTTCGACGGGCTATGCAAATGGACGGGACTGGAGAAATGATGCTCTCTTGATTCTAAGAAGGATGGTGCGTATTGCAGATGTTCTTTCTGGTTGCTAACAACTCCTACATCGAAACCAAACGTTATTCCCTCGGCAATTATGCAACTTTTGTAAGCTCTTGATGGATCATACGAAGCCGTACACAAGGATAAGAAATTCTTACCAAAGATAGAATCGTCGAGAGATTTTGTGAACTTGAACAAATCACTTATTTTAGGCGGACATGGTTCAACAATAGGTTCGCGTTATCCTGGAAGCCCCATCTAGGTAACATGCTCAGATGAGCATGTCGACAGGTGAAAGATACGGTGATAAATTCAGATTGGTTAAAGTCTGTCTTTTTCTTTTCTAAATTACTGGTGTTTTTGCCCCATGATGATGGGTACCGGTGTTTCGGACTCACACAGCATCGTCAACATCTGTCGAGACCGAGATATGATCAAATTCTTGTTGCAGGTTCTGTTCAATCATTCCATTGATAGAAAGTTGTTGAACTACCCAGACTATGCTACTACATCAAGGGACTTGTTGCTACTTAGATGATTTCAACTGCAACTCCTGGCTTCAACCACCTGACCTTGTCATCAACACCCTCATCTTTGAAATCCTTCGCCAGTCCCTCCTCAAACTGCGTGAAATGACCCCACGACTTGTCGTAATGCATAGGCACCAAATGGTCTGCCTTGAGCTCTCGGAACAGACGAGCCGCCTGCTTGCCGTCCATGGTAATTTGCAGCGGTACGTCCCTGTCCGGAAACTTCACATGGGCGGAACCGAGATTCATCATCGCAATGGGAACGTGAAACTTGTCGGCAATCTCGGTCAATTCGTCCACGTAGACCGTGTCGCCCGTGAAGTAGATGGCGTTCGGCAGCTTGTTCGGTCCAAGCCCAAAGTCGTCCGAAGACAGCAAGAATCCAATGCATTCACCGCCGGGTACGTGCTGGCACGGGGTGGCCGTGATGCGGAAGACCTTTCCGCCGATACGTCTCTCAACGGTTGTCCATGGCTCCATGCCAACGACAGCCGGGCGGGGAGCGAGGTTCTTGGCTCCGTCCACGGTCGTGAAGACGTGTCGGCCGTCGAGGAGCCGGCGGCCCAGCTCGTCGAGATTATCGGGGTGGTCTTCGTGGCTCAACAGCACTGCATCGATGGGAGGAAGCTGATCGAGCTTGAGAGCAGGATCTTCGGTGTTCTGGAGGATAGTGATACCTGTGTCCCAAGTAGTGCCTGCTGGGGAAAAGAAAGGGTCGGTCAAGAAGCGCACGCCATCGATGTCAAGGATGGCCGTCGCAGTTCCAATGTGAGTGATGCTCACTTTAGGCTTGAAGTTGTTGGAAGACATTGTCGAAGTTTTGATGGAGATCTCGGTTGTTGTAGCGTCTTGAGAAGGGATATTGATAGATGATGCGACTGGAGGTAGAAGCTATTGTGTAGTGTCGTTTTCATTCATGTTCGCTGGAATGAATGCTTCAAAGTCTCTCTTATATGTGAAAGGGTGTCCGTCGTATAAGCTCCGATGTCTCTCGGGGATTGTCAAGAAGCCTTTCTCACGTCTGACCAACCCAAAACTTACAACTGGCAACCATGATTGAGCAGTGGACGCTTTTACAAATCCATTTCAGACGCCGATTACCAACCTAAATGCATACAATGGTTGGTAAGGCAGTCCCATTAGAGGTAGAGAGCACTTTAGACATGGTTTGGCCTGTGGGCTTCACGATAACAACGTTAACGTCAAATGCCTTTCATTAAAATGAGGTCATCTTGAGATGTCCAGGGAGAAACTTCAAATTGGCGTAATATCTTGAATTCAATGCTGAGCTATTTGGAATGTCTGTTCGTTGTAGCATCAGCTGGGGATCATGATTATATTCCATCACTAATCAACACGAGGGATTAGTCAGTTGTAGAAGCCTGGAGATTATCAAGCTTAGAAACAACACTCATCCATTGCTGCTGGGCCGATGTTGAGTCATGAGGTTGACTGTCATCACATCTGCAGGACGAGGAGCGGTAAACGGGCGTTCGTCCATGCCTCCATGAGGCACTTGCGCTTGGCCATAATAGGATTCATTATTCGCCAAGACATCTCTAATTCGGCGCCATTGCAGACTTAGGTGACTTCCGATTGGCCATTTCTCATCCGTTCGGGGCCCCTCGATCGTTCTCCATCATCTGGGGATCTCTTGTCTTGGCGGAATATGATACCTTACTTGGCCTAGCGCCATCCACTACTGGAGACCCCTTGTACACTAACACACCGAAAGCCCGGAACCTTTTTGTAAGAATATATGATCCAGGAGCCCGCGATACTACAAGCCGTCAGACGATTACCAGAATCTTCCGCTCACATCATCACTCATACACACACCTTCTTTAAATTTCTGTTCAGAGTCTCGCGGCAAACAACAAATCGCCATGGCGTCCGCAGCAGTATCAATGCGTTCCATGCTCGGCGTGCCAGCATCTACAACCTCCACGAGCGACAGCTCCCTGGTCATCATCGACGCTCAAAACGAGTACGCAACCGGCAAGCTAGCCGTCTCAGAAGTCGAAGCATCCCGAGAAAAGATCGCTTCTCTGCTTGAGAAATACCGCGCCGCAAAGGCTCCGGTCATCCACGTCGTCCACGAAGTGCCAGCTGGTGCACCCCTCTTTACTCCCGGCACCGAGCTCGCCGAGGAGTTTTCAGAGCTGAAGCCGATCGAGGGGGAAAGTGTGGTCACCAAGAATTTTCCGGGCTCCTTTACGGGTACGAACCTGGAAGAGTTGCTAAAGGCTACTAGAAGGAACAAGGTGGTTCTAACTGGATACATGGTAAGATGTTATTTTAAAACGAGAAAGGCGCTCGGTGGAAGAAGTTTTACCAGAGACTGACTTTCTTTCCTTCGGCAGGCGCACGTTTGTATCTCGACGACTGCTCGACAGGCGAGTGAAAAGGGGTGGGACGTGATCGTTGTTGAAGACGCCGTCGGTGATCGCAATATCCCTGGCGCAAATGCTGAGGATTTGACAAAGATCGCATTGGCTGAAATTGCGGATGCATTCGGTACTGTGGTGAAGAGCAAAGATATTGCATAAAGCTTTGCCATCGGGCTAGATACTTATGGTAGGACGAGTAGCGCGTTGTTCATTCCTATCATTTAATCTCATTTCAACCGTTACTATCGTCGTCATCGTCGTCCATCCTGTGCAACCACAATTACGTCTGCTCCAACATAAGCTGACGAAGCCCATTATAGACCAAATGTCAATTCAGAAGTATTGTCCGTCTATGTAATAACACATCCTCATATCCATGCTGGCGTATAACCTCAGCGTTCCTTGCCAACTGCTCACAAATGACCTCATCACTGCCTCCTAACATTTCCAACGCACCCCTCGCAATGTGCAGAGGAAAGAACGCAGATGCTGTGCCATAGAGTTTCATGTCCTCCCGCATCAAATAGCCTGTACTTTCAAGGATAAAAGATGCGAGCTGGAGTACCTTTCGGGTCACCGCTTTGCCTGCGGGGTGTTCGCCGTCTATGAGAAGACAATCTTGTGAAATGTTTGGATGGTGTGCTGTTAATCGCTGTATCTGAATGGCGCAAATAATCCAGAACGCCCAGTAGTGACTCAATGAATTAGCTACGGTGATATTTGGGAATTCGAGGCCGGTGGTATCGGCTGGTGAGGCCTTTTGTAAACGTGCAAAGTCTCTCATCGTCATGTTTGCTGACTTGTGCCAAAAGTCCAGGCGGCTGATAGCTTCCACAAATTGGATCGCGGCTATGCGGGCGGCAGATTCACTATCGTCGTTACTGTGATCAAGCATTTCGAAAATAGCGGGTATGGCGCAGGCCTCACTCAAGAGGGCCTGGAGGGGGTCTTCGACTACACGTCGAAACGGCTCGGCTTTCCACTCAGGCGCGCCGAGAAAGGTCGATTTCCGAGTGTCAAATGCATGGAGAATCTGAGATATCAGCATAGGTAACCTGAGGTGATGATGAATACAGGCTGCCGTACTAGAATTGGTCTGAACCCAACGAAAAGTTTGTGGGGTGTTCCAGATGCGTAGAAGTGCGGTGGGCGGAGTTGAATTAGTTCACCGATGCCCCTTGCGTGGACTGTCGCTGCATAGCTCGATGTGGGAAAGAATTTCTGAAATAGCCTTGTGTGAGTAAAGGTACCTACAAGAGGCCGAAAAGAGACCAAAAATCTCCTACCTCTGACAGGAACAAGCACATGATGGCTGCAGATATCTCGGTATAGTTATTCGGATCATCATTGGCGCGTGGGATGAGGCACCCTACAGCCTTGAGCGCTGAGGAGTGTGCCGCGATGGCTTCGTGAACAGGGGCTCGCCCTCTGGGGCCTCTGGCCATCAGCGAGATCCCCAGAGCTTTGATGGCGGAGGATAAGGGTCCGTCGTGTCTCCCATCTGTCCCGACGAGTCCCGGCAGAACTTCCACCCATGCTCCGCATATTCGTGACTGTGAAGGCTTTGAAGTGCTGGACATCGAACCTAACTCGTTGGCAGGGACAAAGTTTTGTATGCATAGCGAGAGCACGTCGTTGAGCGGCCAAGTCAAGGCCCGAGTCGGAGGTCTCGGCCTTTGACTTGAGGGATTGGGTGTCCTGCTTTGACGTGTCCGCTTCTTCCGCTGACTTGAAGCGACCGAGCCAGGTGATGAGGGTTGACGAAATACAATGTGTCTCTTGTATCCTGGACAATTGAGGCTGGAGAAGACACACTGAGAGCAGCATGGCTGCTTTCCGTCGCACTACCGAAACGAAGCGTTAGTCAGGTATTTCTGTCATACTTTGCGGACACTCACGCCAAGTTTTCGTCTTCTGCACTCGTCGCAGACTGTATGCTGTTTGGTTTTCATGTCTGGTCAGTAGCTAGACTCTCGCAGTCACAAATATGCTGGTCTATGTCCACATTAATGGAGGGCGTAGTCTTCATCGCGCGGCAACGTGGGGTTGCTGGACTTTTTGTGTTTGGGGGTTCGCATCCAGCATTGACCACTAACGGCGTTCGGTTACGGCACCCCACGTGGCGCTGAGGAGCTGCTGGGTTGCCAGCATTTAGGTCGTATTTATCGAGGGATAGGTAAGCTGCTCTGCCTCTTTCCCTTTTCCTTGAGACTCAGGTGTTGCCGTTTTCTCTAGTCTGCCCCGGGTGATTCATTATGACAGAAACTCCTTGGTGCATTGCAAGATTGCGTTATGATGTTCATTTGTATTGTGTCAACTAAGATCGGCGTGTCATGGCTGCTGACCTCTAGTGGTTTTGGCCCGGGTCTATATAGGACTGCTTAGTAAAGATGCGATTCCCACCTGCTAAGGAGTCAGCAGTGTTACGAGGAAATGGTACGTCTTACAGTACATAGGTTCAATCGTCTGAAGATGAAAATAATGCAACATCTTTGGAATTGTTCATGTGGCAACACTCCCTGGTTGATGTGAGATAGTAACAGTCTTCGGACGAACACATACCAGGTTTGCCAAGTGGATATGGGAGAATGTTGCGAACTTCATCCACTTCACACTGCGACCACCAAGGCCCATCGCTGTTTTATTATCTCATCGGGAGTGAGGCAAGCTCAGTTAGTTACACACTGAATAAGGTCAGACGAACCAAGTGTGTGTCGTCAACCGTACCTTCCACGCATCCATGGCCCGCCTGCACCTTCCTCGCCTAAGGCGTTGAACGTACCTTCCATCATCAACCGGGCCTTCCCTCATCATCAACCACAAGGTATCTTCCACACATGACACACCACCTCACCGCCCGCCACGAGGCTGAAAGGTTATATACCCCCCCTCAAACCCATTCCCGTCACCAGCCAGCAGGCGCCCGTCTAGGTCGACGGGTCAGGTCAAACTGGCTGGTTGGTGGAGTGGTTCATGGTCAACAATCTTAAACACCAACCAGCCTACTCGACGACAGGCTTAGCGATCGAGTACTTTTGGAATTTGAGACTCCAAGACATGGTCTATATTGTTGATCTATATATCAAATCTATGACCTGTTTCATCCTCATCTAGGTACCTTATCCAACCCTCATTCACATTCATTCATTCCTTCATCCATCGTAAATATTCCCGCCCATACTCCCTCTCAAACAGAATAATCCAACTTCTTATCCCCCATCACCTCCCAAAACTCCTCCACAAGCTCCTTCTGCCCGCCCGGAGCCCCCCTCACAGCAAGATACACCCTCTCATCAACAGCAGGCTCCCACACCCCCTGATTCCCGCCCGCCATGATGCCTCCCGCCTCGGTCAAGATACACCAACCCGCACACACGTCCCACGCCCAGCACCCGCCCTCCCAGTACGCATCCAGCTGTCCCGCCGCCACGGCAGCGAGATTCAGCGCCGCGGAGCCGAGGGCGCGCATGCTGTGCACCATCGCGCCGCCCGTCTCCTTGGTCGCCGCCAACTTCTTGAACGTCTCGGCCTTCAGGTCGAAGTTGGGTCCGTCGCGGGTCGATCCCCACTCGCACGCCAGTAACGCGGAGTCCAGGCCTTTCAGGGGGATAGGGTTTTTGGCGAGGGGCAGTTTCTGTGCTGGACCACCGGCGCGGCGCATGTAGCTTCCCCTTCCCTTGATACCCGTGAAGAGAAGATCTTGGAAGGGGTTGTAGATTACGCCGACGACGGGGACGTGGTTGACGGCTAGGCCAAGCGAGATGCAGGCGTCGGGAAAGGAATGGACAAAGTTTGTGGTGCCGTCGATGGGGTCGACGACGAAGGTCGGTTCCGGGCCGAGGCGGGTTCCTTTTGTGTAGGTTTCTTCGCCCATGAAGGCGATGGTGGGGTAGCGTTCGGAGAGGCGGGTGGAGACCATTTTCTCGACGGCTTGGTCTGTTTCGGTTACGATGTCGACGGCTGTTTTGGGGTGGTGAGAGACTTTAGTCAAGGTGTTGCGGCTTGGTCAGGGAGTTGAGGAAGGGGGAGGATGCGCTTTAATGGATGGAGGTATAGAGGGGTAGGGGAGGGCATGCGTACAGTTGAGCTTGGTGTCCTGGTCGATTGAGGCCGGGTTCGCGGACATGATCATCTTGCCCGCCTCGGTCGCGATCTCGAGGAGGGTGTCGTGGATTTCTTGGAGGTTGAGGTCCGCCATGGTGATGTGTCGTTGGTGGTGTGTTTTCGTACAACTAGCTAGCTATAATCGTCTAATTGATAGCAATCGAAATGTATGAAGAAATCCAATTGAGGATTGAATCAAATGGAGCCTTGTAGACGTCCTGTATGCTTGAAAAGGAATGCTTTACAAGATGGAGGTTGTCGATCAATGGTTTAGCAAGCTCCAAATGGGGAGATCTTTTTTTGGAGG
>JFBX01000654.1:434817-450505 GCA_001563135.1 Colletotrichum simmondsii | reverse complement strand
GAGGGGGGGGGGGGGGGGGGGGGGGGGGAAATCGGAATGGATGGCGGGGTGAGGTACTAACTTGGAGGGGAAGAAAGGAATGAGGTCACAAAAAGTTGGTCCGAGTTCCAACGGTTCACTGTGGGGAGAGCGGGCGGATCTCACCCTCTGCCTCACCCCCATGTGTTCTTCAGCTCTCAGCGATTGGAGCGCCAGGTACTCCGTACGGTACCAAAATACCTTATATCACCTGAGCTGAGTAGTCATCGGTATTCCCGACCCACTCCGGCTGCCGTAAAGCTCGGGAGGCGGTCTCCCACGGCTTTCTCGGCGGGACAACGCGCCGGTAGCGAGGAGCGGGTGTGTCGCAGCGGGGGGGCCAATGGCGCTTCGTCGACAGAGCATGCGACCGGGAGGCTAACATTAGGTCACCGACCGACACAATACGCGCATACCGTCCATACCTTACCTATGGTGCTTTACCTTATACGAGGGATTTCTCAGTATCGGTCATGTCTCGTAAAGTCGTCACCCTATCAACTGGTGGAGTCCCGGTCGACTCATCATTTCCGCCGGAGGTTTTTCATCAAAGTTCTTGGCCGACGGGTCCGGCGGGATACCGGGAAACGGCATGGCATGCTAACTTTTCTCTCCCCCCAAGGCAGTCATTGGGAAGTTTGGTTGGCGGTTCAACCTGTTCATATATTCTACCGCGCAAAATTTGAATCAGGCGAGAAAACATGGAGAATAGTGGTAATAAAGAAGAGCCCAAACGCCTTTGAATTCTCACAAGACAGCCATATCTTGCACGTTCCCAAATCGTGACATGTCCCGGAGACCCAGTTCCTCCCACTTTCCCGGCCCGCTTTCCGTACTCGTTACGCATTGCCCTCCCGAAGAAAACAGACAATTTGCCCTCTTCATCTTCATCTTCAACTTCTCTCCGCTGCTTCCTTAAAAAGCTCTTGTCTAATTTCTCATCTTTGTGCTCTGCGGTCTCATTGACGGGAAATTTCACGATCAGATTTTCGAGCCTGCGCTACCGTATCATACGTTCTCCCGGAAGATCGACCTCCGTTCTGTCGGGCTCTCGCCGCTGTCCTTTTTCTGTTGTTGCTGCTGCTGTTGCGGCGCACCCGTATCGACAATCGGCCGGGGGCTGACGCCGCGCAAGCTGATGTTGCTCGGCTCGGCGTCGTCCTCGAACGGATTCCTGCCGCCAGCCTTGTGGACACCTAGACCGCCGTCGTCATCCCGGCTAAGGCTGCGGCCCCGCGCCGGCTCATCGTGAGGGTTGGGAGTTGAGGCAAGGTTCATGCTGTAGCTGTTGTCGTTGTGGCTGCCGCCGCGGTACCCCAGCTCCTGCTCTTCGTAGTTTCCGTAAGGACCGTAGGTCTCGGCCTCGTGGCCCACGCGCGCATCCCACGCCTCATCCGGATCGAGCGGTCCGAAGCCCCGGCGAGGCGCACCAGCACCGCCCGAGGGCTGCTCGTAGGCTCCGGCGGCAGAGCGGTTGTTGCGGTTCTTGAAGGAGGTGATCTTGTCGTTGATCCAGCCGGCGATGCCGCTTGGCGCAGGGCGCGGGGGTCCGTATGACGGCGGCGGATCGGATTTTCGGAAAGGTATGTAGGAGGAGAGGGATGGGGGTGGAAGCTGAGTGTGCAACGCAGGTTAGTCGCAGAACAGAGCATGACGGGAATATGATGCCGGGGAATGGGTGAGCTATGTTACGTACACCTAGTCTCCGGGCGCGCAGTTGGGTGAAGATAACCCAGCCGGCGCCGCCAACAATGGCGAGGACCAAGATGGCGATGACGATACCTCCAGCGGCTGACACCATGGTTGCGATTCAATTGCGACGATGCAAGGAAAGTGCGCTTGGCGTTGCGGGGGAAACTGAAGCGTTTCTCAGCAGCAAGACGTCGATTTTGCAACGACAATGGAGGAGGTGGTGGTGTTGGTTGAAGGCGTGCGACGAATGATGGAGGTCCGGCTCATGGGAAGGCTGACGTGTGAGATGGACCAACCGTTAGCAGTGGTGGTGTTGATAGTTGGTGTGTTTCGCTGAGCCGCCCGTTCGTTTGGTCGCCGGAAGCTTTGGTTCTGGGCTGTGTGCGACACGGACACGGACGCCCGTTGGGAAACAAAGACGTAGATCGGGTACTTCGCTGAGTGAGAGCCCGGTCCGGGAGAGGATGGGTAGAAGACGGACGACACAGGGCAGGGAGAGGGGGAGAGTGAAAGAGACGGTGGAGTGGAAAAGTCCCGGTAACCTTCGCAGCAAAAGTATGATGAGATGAGGTGAGGTGAAGGTGGATTGAGAGGAAAGCAGACAGACCAGGCCCGTCGAAACCTTGTTTGATGAGGCAGCGCGCAGTGTGGTCCGGCGGTGGTGCAGGTGCAGGTGCAGGTGTCGCGCAAGACCAGGCAGGTGAGGTCAGCAAAGCAGTAGGTAGCCCCCAAGCTTTCAGCTTTACCTGAAGGTAGTGTACGGATACTCCAATAGAGAGTATTCGGTAGCCTGGCAAGAATGACCAACTCCAACAATGGCGACCTGAGCTAGTTCGGCAGAGCGGCTTGTTTCCTTGGTGGAGGATTGGGGCAGGACAAATGCAAGGCAGCTACCTACCTTAGGTAGTCGGTTTTCCGTACGAAAATGCAACAAAGTTGGCGCAGAAGGATGAAGAAGGTGCACCCAACTTGCTCTTGGTTGCAGCTTCCAATGGCACATCTGCCAATGAAAGCGGCCCTCACGCGGTACCTACGGCCCCCAATCCTCTTTAGCTCCGCGGGCTCCGTCAGCGTCCCGCACACACCGCAGTCTCCATTCTTCCCTCCTCATCTCCATCTCCAATGATCAGGGCAATCTCCAGGTCATCCTCCACTTCTTTACCTTGCTGCTCGCAAATCCAAGGAAACCCGGCAGCTTGGTGCCCTCTTCAGGTAGATTACCTAAGGTCATTCAACATCTCCTGTTGCTGCCCAATCATCTCTGCCTTGATTCCTCCAACTTGGTTACCTCGAGGTCCGTCTTTAAGACCAGGCAACGCAAGGAGAGACTGCGCGCGGGCTTGGGTGCTAGGATGCGTGCGCGCATTCCATTCAACACATTTCGCAGGGACTTTTTCAACAACGACAACTTGGGGGCCTCCGAGTCGACGTTTGACCCATGCATACCTTTCACATATAAACAGCAGTAGTAGGAGACCCCAAATTCACAGACCTGCCGCTGAACGCAGGAGTTTGAGGTGCTGCATTCCATTCATCCACGGGCGATGACCCAATGACGTTCCTTTGGAGAGCTGCCGGAAACGAAACCAGCTTTGCGGATACAGAAAACCCCTGCTTTTTCGTCTCCCCCTTCCTTGCTGGCGCCAAATTCGAGATCCAAACGTGGCATTCGTGCGACCCCCCGGGGCTATTCATAGCGCAGACTGTATCTGGACGTGACCACTACCCCCTTGCATCCAGGTAGCTGAGACAGCAAAATATCTCTCCGGCCGAGTCGTTATCACAAATGCCACGCTCAATCTGGGAGAAGCTACAACGTGGACGGATGAGCCAGGCGGGTCCCTTTCAACTGAGGCCGTATGAGGCCTTCTCACCAGGAATTCCCCTTCGTCTTGTTTTGGCTGATGCATTCTCAGTCCTCTGTACGGATGAAGATGATGGGACTTTCTATCGCGGTAAGGACTTTACCACCAGATGGCGCGAGCTCGCACGTACCCAAGAACACGAACGTTCCCGCCGCACCATCTGCCAGACCCGGACCCGGACCCGGGGGCCGGGACCCTGAGGCGCCCCTGTCAACTGAAACTTTGGTGCCACCGCCCTAAGCCCGACACTTGACTTGACACTGACACTCGGCACGTTTTGATCCAAGCTTTTTTGACAACCCTTTTCACAACGAAGTTTGTAGGTATCGTGGGCAACAGGTCATGACCTTCAAAGTGAAGTAAGAAATGCATTCCTCGTAGAATTCATCCACCATCTACCACTCCCTACTGTAATGCAATGCAAAGTCTACCTTCGTCTAAGGTACCTTACACTCCTGGGTATTAAATCAAACAAAACACTGGTCCCATTTCCCTCCGCTCTTGGCGAACCCCATGCTATCCACAAACGCCCCGAGCGTACACCGCCCAAGCCCGTCCGCGCCGCACCCGACGAGCGGAACCACCCGGTCATTCACCAGAATCCGAACCAACTCTTCATCCGAACCACCGCACTTCATCTTCTCCACGTACATGCGCGCGGCGAACGGCACCGTCCAGCTGGCCGTGAACCCCTTGGCGTCCGCCACCGACGTCCGGTTCGTCTTGGACAGCGCCGCCGTCTCGTTGTACAGGCCCAGCGCGCCGTAGATCGCCATCATGTCGTTGTCGTGGCTGAAGTCCGCGTACAGCTTCTTGTCGAGCGGGAACGTGGCCGGGTCGGTGTCCAGCGTCGCGTTGGTCGACGTGCGGTCCACCACGGGTTGGCCCGTCAGCCGCGCGAGGAGCTCGTTGGTGAAGCCGACGCCCTGGGTCGGGCCGAGGGGGTTGCCCGCGTTGAAGCCGTAGTACTTGCCCAGCGTCTCGTAGTACTCTAGGTCCTTCCACTCTTCCAGAGTAAAGAGATCGCAGAACGGCGATTGCGTGCCGTTGACGACCGTGTTGAAAGGGCACAGCTGCATGAAGGCGATGGTGTCTTCGGCCGTGAAGTTCGCGCCGGGGAGGTTCTCGTTGAGGCGAGCCGTGATGGCCGGCGTAAAGGCCTCGCGCCAGGGCACCTGCGCCTCGTCGCCAACCTTTGAGAAGGCACCATCCTCGAAGGCGGTGCAGAGGCTGTGGTCCAGGGTATTGTTGACGCCCTTCTCTTCGGGGATGATGGTGATGAGGCTGACGATGCCGCCGTCGGGCCCGCTGTGGCCGTCGGCTAGCTTGGCGCCGAAGAAGCCTTCGGTCCAGTTCAGCCCGGACTCGACGACGCGGTTCTGACCCGAGGCGCGGATGAAGATGTCGTTGGCGGCGGCGAGGGGCTGGTAGCGCTTGTAAAACGCCTCGCCCGAGTCGACGAGCTCGCGCTGGCCAAAGGGGGTGAGCTCGTCGGCGCCGAGGGTGTACTGGTACGTCTTGATGAACTCGAAGCCCTTGCCGTAGTTTGTGACGTTGGCGTGGATGCGGTCGACGAGCGCCTTGTAGGTGGCCGTCTTGCCGGCGGTGGGGTCCCGGGCGCCGTGGCGGGAGAGGACCTGCGCGAAGGTGACCTCGCAGCCCTGCGGGGTGGCGGTGTCGATGTCGGACGGCACGGGGAAGAAGGGCGAGTACTGGCCCCAGAACTGCGAGATGGACTCGAGCCCGTTGCGCGGTGCCTGGCCGCTGACGAGACTGTTTGGCAGTGTCAGTTTTGAGAACTCTGTTATTTGGGATGATTTCACGCAGGTCAACGTGGCATGAGAACTTACCTAAAGCCCAAGGCTAGCGAGAGGAAAATAGCAAAAGCCATGGCGGCGATTGTGAGGTAGCAAATTCGACGTTTCGGGTCTGGCGCGTGGCTCTCACGATACTCATCGACTTCATCCCTCTCACCCTCCTCGTCAGGGATGGCGTTGTATTTATATGCCTTGCCCGTCAGCAGGCCCCTCACGGACTCGTAGGCCGACGTAGCGACGTCGGCGAGTCGACCCATCGCGGCAGTTGCGCGGCGGAAGACAGGTAGACCAGCCTAGCCTGGCAGGAGACAGGAGACAGAGGAAAAGGGATCCAAGGTCCGCCAAGTGGTTCCGCGGGTCAATGAGCGAGCTTGCGTGCTTGCGTATGTAACGGCGAAAAGGGTCCGCCCGCTGCAGCACTACACACCCTTGTTCCTCCCCCCCTCTTTCCCAGGTTCCAGGGGTCTGGTCTGGGTGAGTGGTATGGGGGATGTGATGTTGATGTGAGATATCTGCAAGGTACGGGTAAATGAGGAGCTGTCGAAAAGGGATGTGCTTTCGTCTCGTGTGGCCTGGATGACTGGTCCCGTTGTATGCAAGAAAGTAATTTGGAAACAACGGCAGATGTACGCTCCCTGTTTTTTTCCAAGGGGAAATGGTCCGTGGGAACCTTGGTATATCAGACTGGACCTCTTCTTTATGTCTGCGGTATGTCTGCGGGTGCAGTACGGAGTAATACAGCTGGCTCAGCTGGCTGGGCGTTTCTCCGTTGCCCACTTTGTATGCGTAAAAACGTGAGGAATAAGGTACGGGATTGCGTTTGCTTGCTCCAGCTGGCTTAAGCGAAGAGAGGACGTTTCAACACTGCCCAGTCGGGGCCACGGCGTGCTCCTCTCGGGTGCGGCATGTCGGGCGGACATTAGCTCCAAACGTGGAGCGGACCACAGCGGTGCCACTGCCCCTCTTGGCCCTCCTGTCACTGGCTCGTAGGATCGTAGCGCAGTCACGTGGGTCGTTGCGACGTTGGAATTGGAACAAGCTTCCATAAGCTTTTTTTGATCTCCTCCTTGTCCAGCCTCTCTTCCCTGCCGGCTCCACCCCCAAAATACCGCACGGCGGATCCCTTCCCTTTCCTCGAAGGCTTTCAGGTTGTCTTACTCGCCGCATCTTATCGGCAGGGAGAGAGGGGCCACCCCGAGCTGGAGGGGCCGAAAGAGGTGGATGAAATGGTGGTTGAATGAATAATACGTGTTTTGTATTGACTCGGTGTTGCGACCTTCCAGGTTGACTTGTCTATTCCCAGCAAGGTTAACTCATAGCTAAGATCAGGGACCGAGCCTCTATGAGAACATAGGAGGCACAAATTCGCCGGGAGCCTCGGTCTGAATCAACTGATTGATAATCTGGTATGATTGAGTGACCCGGTTCCGGAGGGAAAATCCCATCCCTAACTGTACGGAGTACAGCTCGGGATAGAACCCACTTACCGACGATGGACCTTTTCTGCTTTCTTGACCACGTGGAGTCTGAAAGCTAGGATGATTCGTGCAAGACCCATTTGCTTCAACTGCCCAAGGTCGGGATGTTTGATTACCTACCTATGCAGCTTGTCCCAACTTCGACGTGTTTCAACCGACCTCTCAAGAAACGAGAACGAGCTCGTCGATCGACACCAGGTAAGACAGGTACGTCGATGGCGGATCAGCCCGCCTGACACAGTGACATTCAATCATCCTTACTCATACTCTGCATCAATGCTACAATGAAATGCAGCTCATCAGACTGAGGTGGGGTTCACAACGTCGTCTCCTGAGCGCCTTCCTTATTCGCTCACTACGTCTTGACAGTTTACGCTACTACTCATCTCCCTGACTAGGAAGATGACCTCGTGTTGAACCTGGCATCAACTCGTTTGATAGACACTGCGATACTTGGGCTCGTGGTCAAATCAATCACGAAGGTGAAGGGACAGCAGGAGAGACAATCCGAGATACTGTGATGACAGTTTACACCGAAACTACCTAAGGGTTCCTCCAATCAGCGAACTTCCCGACATGAAGATGAATCCCTTGATGAATCCAGCCTCAACACCACGCCCAAGCGAATAGTCTGCGTTCAAGTGCGGAGAACCTTCTTTCCCTGCTCGAAGAGCATGATATCGTTCTTCAAGATCTCACGAGCAGACTTGCTCAAGGCGTCTTCGCCCGCGACCATCTCCAACTGCTCGGCCGTCATCTTGAAGATTCGGTTCGCAGAAAGAACATTGAGAGGGCCGTCCTCCGCGCCGAGAAGGAAGTAATCGACGACCTGAGCACAGATCATATCCGAGAAGCGTGCACTCGCAACCTCGTAATAGCTCTGCAAGACGTCATGGATAACGCAACTCGTCGCGCTGGTGCCCTTCTCGTGGGTGACTTGCTTCTTCAAGTCTTCATATCGGACATAATCGGCCGGTCCGTGTTCAAGACTTAGGGAGACTTTGAGGTTTTCGAATTTCTTGGCAGATCTGGCAGCCTTGATCTTGTTCAGAGCTCTGTCAAAGGCCGGATTGTAGGTGATGGAGCGACCCTCCCTCTCCACATGGATCAACAACTTCGCCTGATCCATTGCCACCTGATATTTGCCAATCAGATTCTCTAGGATTGAGGACCAGAGCGCGTCAAAAACCTGCTCATCATTGCAGGACTCCTTGACTACACCGTGGATGAAGTGGTGAACGACAAGTATGGCGTTGCTGACATGGGCCAAGGTGATGGACTCCCATTTCTTGGATTGCTCCTTGAAGGCTGTGGGCAACATGTGACTGCCGAACTATTGATCTGTTAGTTTATTACGCATGGGACAACTAGATGCCAGTGTTCACTCACAGTGCCCATCTCAAAGCCACGGGATCTAAGATACAGCTGCTGAAGATGCCTCAGAATGCTGTCCTTCAGAGGCGCAGGGCATCTGCAAGGGTCTGACAGAATTGCATCCAGTTCGCCGTACTCATCAGATGGCACTGGAAACATGATGCTGTAGAGATCGTCTCTTGTGATATCCCCATCCTCGCCGCTGTCATCTTCGTCTTCGTCTGAAGAAACCTTGAGTGGAGGTTCGTAAGAGTCATCGTCATCGTTGGACTGAGAGTCTTCCATGTCATCCGACTTCTTCTCAACAAGGTCATCGAAATCGCGAGTGTGCGCTTTCTTGAAGAACATGGAAGAGAAAGCCGTATTCATTTCCCGAATTCGAGTGGCGAGGCGGAGTTCCGGACGCCTGTCGAAGACGGGATCGCCAGTGTAGTATGCATCCAGACCAAAGTTCTTCAACTCGGTGAAGCGACTCACAATCTTGCCGAGGTAGGCTCGCTGCTCATCTGCGGTACCTCGGGGCTGCCCGAGGTCCTTGAGCTTGGTCTTTGCTTCTGTGAGACGCTCATTGATCTCTCGTCTGACCTTGGGGAACTCGCTCTTGGTCCGGTCCATGAGAAGTTCACCCAAGCGGATACGCAACGCCGGGATTCCCAAGCGAGACTTGTCGAGTCGGGACCAGGGCTCCCCCGCGAAGAACATCTTCTCGTCGGCATCGCGGGCCTCTTTGCTGGAAGAAGAGTCGTCGGCGCCGCGGTTCTTGACGACGTAGTAGCCCAACTGGATGTCTCGTCTCTTACCGCGGACGAGGTCCATCGCTACCTCACGGGTGGCGTTCTCACTCACGAGATCCGGCTTTGTAAGGACACCCAGAGTGCGCTTGCCCTCGGTATCAGCTTCAGCGGCGTAGGTCAGAATGGTCTGAGTCGCGACGTCCACGTTGCAAGGGATGACTGCGAGGATGCTAGGTGATTCGTGTTAGCAATCATATGAACCTGTGAAGGTGAGAAGGTGGCTCACATGGTTCTGGAATCCTTGATGTAATCTTTCACCATGGACTTGACCAAGGCAACATCTCTGACTGTCGAAACGCCTGGTCACGAGGTTAGAGAAGAAGAGGGGAAAAGGCGAAAGACAACACAGGTGATCTCTTACCATCTTGAGCATTCTCAAAGATGCCTTGCGATGCATTTTAGCTGTGAGCGCCCGAAGCAGTGTTGACTGATCTTACCAGGAACGTCAATGATTGTCAAGTGCTCCTCGTCGGGGCCGCAAATCTCGACGCGAAGAACATCCTTGCTGAAGGCAGCACCTTCGGGGTTCTCGGTACTCTTCAAGCCCATCACCCCGGCAGCCTATGGTAACGGTTAGCTAGACTCGGCTACGATTTGGGGTCTGTAGAGGGACAAGATGACGCAAGAAGTCTACCGAATGGACCAGAGACGAATTGAAGAGTAAGTAATGAGATAGACAAGCAACATACCTCGCGGAGAACATCCGCAAACGCCTGGCCCTTAAGTTCCTCCAGCTCACGTCGAAACGACCTAGCAAGGTCGGCCCTCTCCAAGGTGGCATCGGCAGGCTGGATGGTAACGACGATGCTGGGCGTGTGTTCTCGACGACAGACGATTTCGGTGGCATGGCGGGTGCAGAGTCCGACCGATCGGGGGAAGTAGTATCCAGTGAGACTTTCGAGAACGCTGGACTTTCCAGAAGACTGGTCTCCGACGACGACGAGCTGTTGGTGTGCGGCACATGTCAGCATGAGGCGTCATTAGAAGCAAAAGATCAGGTACCTGAGGGAGGGCAATCTGCCTGGAAATTCCAAGTTCTCTCAACTTGTCGATCTTGTCCAAGAGGTTTCGGTTTCCCAAGCCAATGGCCTGCGTCTTGGAATGGGCAGGTGCCATGGCGTCGTAATGGGAGGAAGATGGCGGTCAAAAGATGATGTCAGAGATCCTTCCGCGAATCTTAAGAATGGAGACGTTGTATGAGAAGGAGAAGGAGAGGAAGTTTCTGGGGACCCGGAAAGATTTTGTAGGATGTTCCTTCTTCGTTTGTCTTCCACCACCGTCGCCCAAGATCTCCAACAAGCTGCTTCGCAAGGGGGAACTGCCTGAGGCATAGCTCAACCGGCTGGGAACGAAAGCAGGCGTCAGAAGGTGAAAGCTCTATGAATGACTATGAAAGTGCAAAGCCGGCCATAATTTAGGCTCCACGGGTATCTGCTCAGCTCGCCTAAGAGTATTCCGACATGGCTGCCTGAGAGATACTATGTACGGCTAATATTCCTAGCGGTGGAGCAACTTGGCTACAAACGCTTTCCGTCAGCGTGAGTGAGGGTCCACTGGGGTTGAAGCTCAAAGGTATGGAGTCTAAGTCCTTGATTGATGTTCTGCTTATCAGGAATCAGGATAGTTGAACACAGTCACCCGACAAGCTAAAGGCTGCCTTCATTGTCATAGACCGTGCCATGAGGTCCTTTGATTCCATTGAACAACGTTCTTGCTTCGGATCAGTGGGTAACTCCCGTCATGAGGAGACAAGCGCCTTTCAATCAAAGGAGTATCTGCTCAAAGCCGTACCATCACCATACTTAAGTCACCGATGCCTACAGCTTCCAGACCCATTTCCTTCCCCCTTGAGCGCGATCTGCAGTCGCCTCTAATCTCATCCAAGCCACAAAGATGGCTGCTGCAGCCATCAGAGTTCCCACCATGATACCCATCCCCATGTAGTCACTCGATTCCTTGATCTCACCGTGCCCTCTGACCAGGGCACCAGCCACTGGCGTACCAATCATGGAAGCAACTCCCATTATCATGTACATGATCCCCGTGATCTGCGGCATCAATTCCATACCGAACAGCTCAACCAGAGCCGGCGGAAACAGGCTGACGTATGCGCTCGCGAAAATGCCGTACAGGACTGTAAAGCTGACGAGCAGCGACCTTGCCACGGACTCGTGGCTCAATCCTATGGCAATGCTAGGAACCCATAGGCCGAGAGTGACGGCGGCACAGATCACGGTCGTGAGAAACAACGCGTTGAGCCGTCCGATGCGGTCTGCCACGAGCCCAATGGCAATCTTTCCCACAGCGTTACAGGCGTTGTTGACGGCAGTCAGATTAGCACCGTCGCTGTCAGAATATCCCAAAGTCTTGGCGTACGACGCAAAGAAAAACGCGGGTGTGTAGTATGCCGCGCTCTGACAGAACATGCTGAGACTTTGCGCAATGAACTTGCGTTGCTTGACAGTCTTCAATGGAGGCAAGGGGACCTTGAACATCTTCTTGAGTCTAGATGTCGTCGCGTTCTCACTGCGTATCCTGGCCGCCATTGCAGGTTCCCAGGTGAGGACTGCTCCACCTGCGCATACGACCGCAGCACCGAGGGCACCAGTCATGCGAAGAGTGTTTTTGTAGCCCAGCTTCTCGATACATGCCACGAGGACCGGGGCCCAGACCAGACCGCCAACACCGCTTCCCGCAGAGACGATACCCATGGCCAGCGCCCTATGCTTGTCGAACCAAGTCGGGACGACGACCATTGACGGCACGAATGAGAGGCAAGATCCCACTCCCATCAGGAACCCCTGCGTGATCTGGTAATGCCACAGCTCCCGACCGAAGCTTGCCAGGACGTTGGCCACCCCGACAAGAAGACCGCCGGCGCACATGACCTTCTGGGGGCCAATCGTTTTCGACCATGCCACTACGACAGGTGCGCAGATGGTCATCATTGAGATCGCGAGCGTTCCGATGAGGTCAAGCCGGGCGGCCGTGGCGCCGGTGAATGGGGTGTTGTCTTGTAGAGCCATCGTCTCGTAGTGCGCCTGATAGATGCCGAAGCCGAACTGCAAACCACCTGTCATGAAACTTATCATGAACGCGGCAAGAACGACGCTAATGTACCGGCTAGATGAGGTCAGCATCTTTCCTCGGACCAAGGTGGGATTGGTATGGTGACCGCAACAGGGAGCAATGACCTTTAGCCTACCCTTTGCTATGATCATATTGTGTGTCGTTCTGTTCCGGAGAACCGGCTTCCAAACGGTTGTTTGATATTGACTCGTCCTTATTCGACGCCATTGTTGTCTAGAGAACGAGGGTGTGATTTCGGCGGGGGTTGAGTCGACACTTGGTGAGCACGTTTACCAACTAGAGGCTCTCTCAGACAGTTACCGCAACTGAGACTTAGAAGAATCAATTAGCAGCGAAAATTAAACACATAACCAATAAATATCAATGAATTCAAAGATCACTCCGAATGCTTGAAATATTTCAAGATGCGCCCTTCGCTAGCCTGACGTGTTCGACATCAAAAACGGGTTCAAAGGTTGAGACATTGCAGAGCCCCACAGCTCTTCGCTTCTATTCGCAAGTGAGTCATGGTCCCCCGGCAAAGGCTTCGGCAACTACTCGATAGGCAATTTCACTAATGTATCGCTTAATAGTTTGGGTATGGTCCCTTTTTAGCGAACAGACTGAGCTGTCAATTTGGTACGTAATAGGGAGTTGATTGCTCACAAGTTCCTAGTTGAAGCTTTTGCTTGCGCATTTTCCTACTGCGTTGTAGATCCCTTTAGTGGAGCTTCTGAGCCGCATAACCGTTGGGAACCACATGCAAGAGAACTTCAAGTCGAAGCACCGACTATGAGGAAGAAAGAAAAGGCAATGGTGGTCGACTAGATACTCATGATCATAGCCCAGTATCAAAGACACAGACCGATCCCAGCACCGCCATGCAGACAGAGGTATGAGCTTTTCTTGAATAATGGAATACCAATGCACGATGAAAGCTCGCTAGCATTTCGACTTGCTTTGAGCTTTGTCCACTAAGCCGTCTAGGCTATATCCTTAATGTTAAGTATTTGGAGTTTTGAATTACTTGACCTCATGATTCGTGTCTTAGTTCTGATAAGCTAATTCCAATTTTGGTGCAATATTTCTAGTTCACTGATTCCTACACATTGCAGCAAAAAGTGAACAGTATCATGTGCTAAGGAACTACAACCAAGTCATAGGTGGCACAAGTTTCACTCACTCTTGCTATTGCCAGACGACTACAGAATCAAAACTGTTCTTGACTTACAAAATTCAGGGCATATGCTGCCCGAAGATAGGCCCTAAATGGGGAAATTTTCTTAATGCTCGCACAGACTTGGGGTTAAAGAATGCGAAAGATGCAAGTGTATTCTCTGTATATTGAATTGCCAAGACATGTCGCCTATTTAGTTCAACAACATTCTTTACGTAACAAGCTGTCTAAGGAAAATACAGATAATAAATCGATATCTAAGAACCAAGGAAGTCTTGTTGTCCAGAAAGTCCAGAAAGCATTGGCCAGAAGCAGACGATGAACATGTCCATCTCCAATTCCAAGTTGATTTCGTGCTTTGAACCAGCCGAGAGGATCCATCGTAGTGACTGACAACACTACTGGCAGCCAGGGCAGACGGCCTCGACGTACTCGAGGTACTCCTTGGCGTAGTCGACGTTGCTCTTGGACGCGGAGCAAGCGCGCTTCTCGATCTGGAAGAGGTCCCTGGCGGAACGTCTGCGCGTGCACGAGGCGAACTGCGACCAGGGGGCCTCGCCCCAGGCCTGGTGGTTGGGCGGGAAGGCGGCGAGCTTGTACTGCGCGCCGCCGGTGCCCATGTTGCTGTAGATGTTGCGCGAGTAAAAGGGGTTCAGCTCCTCCTTGCCCTTGACGCCGCCGCGGACGGGGGTCCAGCCGATGATCTGGTTGTCCTTGATGCCTCCAAGTGCGGCGAACTCGGCCTCCTCGGGGTACGGGTTGTACTTTTGGAGGGTGGCCTGGCAGTCGATCATGTTGGGGGCCGAGTGGATGCGGTAGATGAAGCCGTTGCCGCCCAGGAAACGGCTGACCCAGGACTCGGCCAGCTTGGGGTCCGAGGTCGTGGAGACGTAGCCGTCCTCGTCCTTGCTGGCGCCACTGGGGGCTCCTTTGACATGGTTCCACAGGCTGGTGTCTGGGGCGGCGACGCCAAAGGTGGATTGGCCTTTTGGCAAGAAGCCCTTGGAGGCCTGGATGGTGGCATAGTTTCTCGAATCTGCGCGGTAGAGGTCGAGACCGTTGCAGAGGAAGGCCCAGAAAGCAATGAGCGTCAGCCCAAGCATAAGAGGTTGTTGTCTAGCCATGTTTGATGATAAAGAGAGACAGTTCAAAAGAATGTGAAATTGTTTTTCAAACGATTGTAGTGTAAGAGAGTGTGAGATCAGAGGACTGGTTGTGTGCTGATTCCGATTTGAACATGACTGCGGATTTGACTGATTTATATCTTAAGTCTTGGATTTACAAGTCAATCCCGCTTGGAAAGAAATCTAGTAGATACAGGCCGCGGAATCCAGTCTTTCCGCAAAGCACTCAATGAAATGCTGTTTCGCGTGAAACTGCTGACACTTACACGATGGCTTCAACTTTGGAGAGTCATGTCGAGACTACTCTAGTATGAATCCAGGCGCATGAAAAAACAAATAGATTGGCTATATACAAAGAGTTTAGAAGCTTTACGGGTATCCGTAATCTTACAATACTATTACATTTCTGCCAAGACTATTCTCATTGGTTGTCAGCATGTACTCTTCTGCGGGCGATGGAATCCGAAACCGACGGAGCCGGAGTCGGTTATGAGACGGACTCGGATTGATTTGTAAAACCGCACTTATGAATCCCGATAAAGTTGGAGAATGAACAAAACAATATAATCTATAATGGCAAGACCCAAGTTGAGGGAGCAGACAGCTTCAGGTACTGCAGGGAGAAGAAAGGAATGCTCCCTTCTAGAACAATAACCTCCAAGTGTCATGACAAGCCAACCTTGACAATGTGACGATCATATCCTGTTCGTGGTACACTGCCAAGACCCCGATAATTCATCTGATATTGCCCAGGTCTCCGACGAAGCCCGAATGACCCGTACAAAGAGAAAATAGGGTTTAAGGCTACGCATGTCCATCCCAGATGGAGTCTTGCAATGCCCAAATAAGAAAATGTCAGGAACCTCCTGAGGCTGATGCTGGGATCGCCAGTTTACAAAGACCTCGTATGCATCGAGCCGAACAGCAGACAAAGACTGGGTCCAATACACGTTCATCTTTATAATATTCCCATTCCAAATAGCTCCAAACTTACACATAACATCGATACAAAATCAAGTAACTCCATTGCACGATCCCAATCTCCTTCAATCCACCATTTCATCCAGAACGTACTTGGCGTACCCTATCTTCCTCTCTCAACTCTACCTCTTTGACAAAACACGCGATAACCATGGGCAACGCCTCAACTTCCGTTTCCTCTCCTCCGCCGCCCAGCGAGTCAACATCCAAACGCGTCAGCGGCTCCAACTGGGGCGACCTCCATCCCATCGGCAATCCCGCCACGGCGGCCTGGCACCTCTGCATCTCAGGCGCAGACG
>JFBX01000654.1:411580-434807 GCA_001563135.1 Colletotrichum simmondsii | reverse complement strand
GTCGATGGACGATCGCTGGATGAGTCGTTCGGACGGGCCAGATGCGCAGGGCACGATGGTGGTCCATGTGTACCGGAGTTGGACCGGCCACGAGCAGTTTCAGATTAGGGCATCGACCCGAGGAGTTTCGGATGGGCCCGGGCCCGCGGACGCGGCGGGAGAGGGGGCTGACGTCGGGGCGGACATTACGGAGATTATGTGGGATCAGGGTGACGGTCCTGTAAAGGTCGGCGAGCAGGAGGCTAAAGACATGCTGACTATGATTTTTCGTCGGGTGATGGGGTGTAAATTAGAGCAGGCGCCTTAAGTCTATTAGATTGGGACACATGAGTGCTAGGTATTGAGATCTTGGCACGGCATCTTCTCTCGCAACTAAGCTATGAATTAAGGGGGGTTCTCTTACACGTACAACTCTTCTAATCATTTTTTCGCCCCCGATCGTGCACACTCACTGCCCTACCTATGGGTGCAAGCACGTTCCAACATCGCCGAATATCTAAAAGTCCGTCTCCCGTCCGTTATTGAATAATAGTGGGGTAAAAGCCCGACTCCGCGGCTTGCGTCTGGCGGGCGATTCATTATGCGGAATCATTTTTGCGGGCGAGGGTACCTTACGCTAGGTATCCCATTGGTACCTAGTTCAGTAATCCTCTCAACTCAAATACTATAATCAATTTGACTTTTGCGCCTCTCGAGACTCCCCAAGCCTTTGCTTGACTCGATGAGGGCGACGGAAATATTTCAAACTGTAGTTTACTTTCTTCTTTTGATTGAGGCTGTGAGCAAGTGACTTGTAGGTCGGAGATCTCGGTACAAGACTTCAAGTTGTAATCTCACTCAACTTAAAACAGGGTGTTATTTTGGGGCCATTTTCGGATTCGCAAATGACTTACACGACGTGATGCCATGGTGCCAAGATGGATATCGTCGAGATGCCTTCATTTCTTGAGTATAAGTATTGACAAGATCGCCGCCGTAACTCGATCAAAAACTCCTTCATCACACAGTTCCACACTGCATCTCACAGTCTCTCACTACCACAGTCACTATCTCACCATCACTTTCTTTTACAGTCTCTGATACCCATTCCAATCACTTACATCCCCAACTTATTCAACTCAACACCGCAAAGGTAGGACAACTCTCGCCCCCGCAGCAATCCCCCCTTCAGACATAAAAACTGACCATCCCATCTTTCACAGATGCAATTCTCCACCCTCTTCCCCACCATCCTCCTCGGCGCCTCCTTCGTCGCCGCAGACTACTGCACCCAGGCCCTCGACCCGGAGACCCGCAAGTCCAACACGGGCTTCCGCTTCGAGAGCGTCGACAACGCCAACTGGAAGTGGCAGTCCCGCGACCTCCAGGTCGTCACCACCCTCAACCAGAACTGCCAGATCCACCAGGGCGGCGGCGGCGGCGCCTTCGCCGCCACCATCTGCATCGATTTCGACGGCAACTACGCCTGCTGGGTCACCCCCGCCAAGAACCAGGTCTGCGATCTCGTGTTTGAGCAGAACGAGGCGCCCATTGATGTCTGCAAGAGCATCAAGAACATTTGGGGATGGGTTGCTTAGACGAGATCCTGTAAGAGCTTAGTTCCTTTTCCGAGTTGTGATCAGGTGGCTAACGGATTCCATTCAAGTTTTTTTTTTGTCAAAAAGTACAAACACGGCAGTTTTGGGACGAAGTTTCTCTTTTTTCGGAATGACGGGAAGCGAGCTGATCCGACAGTCTGCTAGAGGCTCTGCAGAAGACTTTGGCCTATTCGAAGGATTGACGTGTACCTGTAATCCCTGAGAGCAGAGTTGCTGTTTCAGTTACTCTATTCCACAACTTGTTAGAGTGAGAGCGGTAGAAAGCAATGTGAATTTATCAAAACCTAAAATCATGATTTTCAACTATCTTCCAACCTCATCGTGTGAAAGTTGATTTTTAGCCATTTGAGAGCCACGCTCACAACAATTGAACAAATCCGAGCTCAATGCGACGAATCCAATATGTACGCGTATTTCGAAAAACAAATGTCAAATTCCCTGCAAAGCTTGTTTCTGTTTTAGAATATTTCCTTGAAGAGGTTTAGCAGATCGGGCTGAACGGTCTGATGCAGGTTTCCGATTGAGCCGGGGACCCCGGCCCGAAGACATGTCGTCGGATTTGAGCCCCGATGTTATTTTCCGCCGAAAAGAAATACTGCCCCCCAAATCTCTACCTACCCACATTCGGCCCGTGCGTCCGTCCTCCGCAACCTGCCGAGCGCGGTTCTATCCCGCATCCTAACCACAACCACAACCAACATCGGCTCGCTAAAGACACACGCCAAGATGAAGCCGTAGACCTACCAACATTTTGGCCTACTCCAACATCATCTCCATCTAATTCTAATTTGGTCCCCCACCTGTCTCGTTCAGAGAAGCGGCAGCAACAATGGCCGTAAAAGCTCTCATCTCAACCCTAGAGGATGAAATCCTTGATCCCGAAGAGGGTGCGTCCATCTATCCTACTACCTAATAGACACCCTGCAGCAACCGACTTACACGTAGATCCTGCGTATGCGCCAATCAGAAACGTTCTTCCTCTTCTCCCACAACATCCCCTCCTCGAACCTGGGCTTCATCGACCCCAAAGCCAAAAAACTCTCCCTGACGCTGGCGGGCAGAGACTTCACGATCCACCAGTCCCCCACGGTCCTCTCATCGACCCGCGCCGGAGGCACGACCGGGGCCGGTCAGTATTTCTATATTTCTCCCCCTCTCCCCCATCCCACCCATTCGATGGCTCTAAATCGAGCATCACAGACCTCCTTCATTTCGCAACCCCATCTCGTTTAGCCCCCCTTGTCATTAATGTCTAAAACCTATTCTCAACTTCAACCTTACACACTTTAAAACATCTCTCATGTCACGACTCTCACCTCACAACTCTCTCACCCCACAACTCTCTCACCTCACAACTCTCTCACCTCACAACTCTTACCTCATAATCAAACTCTCAAAAGATGACATTCTCAACATCCCCCAAAAGAGACCAACTAGACGGATACTAACAACCAAACAGTCCTCTGGAAAATAACCCCCCTCTTCGCAACCTACCTCTCCTCCCCATCCTCCCCCTTCACCCCGCTCTTCCACCAAACCTCAACAATCCTCGAACTAGGCTGTGGCATCTCCCCGCTAACAGCCCTCCTCCTCGCCCCGCGCGTCGCCCGCTACGTCCTCACAGACCAGCCCTACGTATCGCGCATGATCCACCAGAACCTCGAAGCAAACCCCCTGCCCAAGTCCGCCTCTACCTCTTCCTCCACGTCCTCATCATCAACCTCACGCCGTTCACGCAAAGCAGCAGCAGCAACAAGCTCATCAACAGCAAACTCATCAACAACATCATCATCGCCAGGAACAATCACCTTCCACCCCCTAGACTGGGAACTTGACACCCCAGACCCCTCCCTCACCGGCGTTCCCCCTTCCACCGCAAACAGCTTCGACGTCGTAGTCTGCTGCGACTGCATCTACAACGAGGCCCTCGTCGAGCCTCTGGTCTCCACCACCGCCGACCTCGCTCGGTTACGTATACGTGCCCAGCAGGAAGACCAAGACCAGGATGACCAGGACGACAACCCCTCCTCCTCTTCTTCAACGACGGCCCGGTCCGAGCCGTGCGTCTGCATCGTGGCGCAGCAGCTCCGCAGCCCCGACGTCTTTGAGGAATGGATCGGCGCGTTCCATCGCGATTTCCGCACGTGGAGGGTGCCGGATGCCCTGCTCCCCGAGGGGTTGAGGATCGAGGCTGGGTTTGTGGTGCACGTTGGGATCTTGAGGGAGGCTCGGTGGGATTTCTAGATGCTCTCATAAGTAGCTTTGTATCAAGCAGCGTATCAGCATCATCACGATGTCCTCTTGAAGCTATGCAGAATTGCAGGACGGGTCTCACGAAAGGTTCGAAAGGGAAGAATGATGTGTTGCGAAAGCTCCGTTGTTGTGACGAACTGCGCATCTAACTTGAAAACTTTTTCACATGGCTTTTGAATTTGAGAAAACAAAAGCCACATAATAACCAAATCCCTCCCTTATTCTTTGAATAATTCCCAAATCGCCGCCAGCATGATGAGAAATGTCATCTCTGGACAAGATAAGATTGTCCCTTTGCAAAAAAGCCGTAACCCAGATTCGTATCGTAGACACGTTACATGATTTAAACTCCCTAGTTTCCTAGTTTTGAAAAAGCCAATCCAATTTTTTGTGTTTTTGTTTGCTCTTTTTTTTTATTTCTGTCTCCGAGTACCTTACCACTCAAGAGGCTCCTTCTTGGTCTCACCCCGGTTCGTCTTGGGGACGGGGACGGCCTTGGCGAGGAGGCGACCGGTCTTGGGGTCCCTCTTGAGGTAGTTTGTGCCGTCGAGCCAGGGGGTGAGCTGGGACATGCGGCGCTCGTAGTCGGCGATCTTGTCGTTCTGCTGCATGGTCAGGCCGATATCGTCGAGGCCGTTGATGAGGCAGTGTTTCCGGAACTCCTCGACGTCGAAAGAGGCGAGGGTGTTGCCGTCGGCGTCCTTGATGAGCTGGTTGGGCAGGTCAATCTCGACCTCGCGGCCGGCGCGCGCCTCGGCGGCAATCTTCTCCAGCTTCTCCTTGTCCTCCATGATGATGGGCAGCATGCCGTTCTTGAAGGTGTTGTTGAAGAAAATGTCGGCGTACGAGGGCGCGAGGACGCAGCGGATGCCGAAGTCGTTGAGGGCCCAGGGGGCGTGCTCTCTCGACGAACCGCAGCCAAAGTTGGGACCGGTGACGACGAGGATCTTGGAGCTGCGGTAGGGGTCCTTGTTGAGGACGAAGTTGGGGTTCTCGGAACCGTCCTCGTTGAAGCGGAGGGCATAGAAGAGGGCGTTGCCGAGACCGGTACGCTTGATAGTCTTGAGGAACTGCTTAGGGATGATGGCGTCGGTGTCGACGTTGGACATCTCCAGGGGAGCAGCAATACCCTTCAGGTTGGTGAACTTGGGAAGACCAGTGGAGCTACCGGCAGAGATGGTGTTGGTGTGGGGTTCGTTGTCCTCGGGTTGGTCGGCGATGGCCTCCTTCTCAGCGTCGCTCTCCTCGACCCGCTCGTCAACCTGGGGTTCGCTGTCGGGGGTAATGGTAGCCTGAAGCTTAGGGCTGGTCTGGTAACCCTCGAGCTTTCTGACGTCAGCCAGCTTGCCGACGATACCGGCAGCAGCAGCCATCACGGGGGACATGAGATGGGTGCGGGAGCCGGCACCCTGGCGACCCTCAAAGTTTCTGTTGCTGGTAGAAGCGCATCTCTCCTTGGCGGCAAGGATATCGGGGTTCATGCCCAAGCACATACTGCAACCAGCCTCACGCCACTCGAAGCCAGCGGCCTCAAAGATCTTGTCCAAGCCCTCAGCCTCGGCCTGGGTCTTAACGAGACCAGAGCCGGGAACGACCATGGCGCGCTTGATGTTGGCCGCAATCTTCTTGCCCTTGACGATGTGGGCCGCGGCGCGCAAGTCCTCGATACGGGAATTCGTGCAGGATCCGATGAACACCTTGTCGACGGGGATGTCCTCCATGGGGGTTCCGGGGGTCAGACCCATGTACTCGAGCATTCTACGGCCAGCGGCCTTCTTGTTCTCGGTGGAGAAGGTCTCGGGGTCGGGGACGACGCCGGTAATGGGGATGACGTCCTCGGGACTCGTGCCCCAGGTGATGGTGGGGATGATGTCCTTGCCGTCAATGAAGACATCAATGTCGTACTTTGCGTCGGCATCGGACTGGAGAGACTTCCAGTACTTGACGGCCTTGTGCCACTCGTCCGAGTTGTACTTGGGCGCCAGGGGGCGGTTCTTCAGGTACTCGAAGGTGATGTCGTCGGGGGCGACCATGCCGGCTCTTGCACCGCCCTCGATGGACATGTTGCAGATGGACATGCGGGCCTCCATGCTGAGGCTGCGGATGACTGAACCGCAGAACTCGATAACGGCACCGGTACCGCCAGCCGTTCCGATCTTGCCAATGGCGTGCAAGACAACATCCTTTGAGCTGACGCCGGGGGCCAGCTCTCCGTCGACCTGTATCCGCATGTTCTTGCTCCTCTTGGTGATCAAGCACTGGGTGGCGAGGACGTGCTCGACCTCACTGGTACCGATACCGAAAGCCAGGGCACCGAAGGCGCCGTGAGTCGAGGTGTGACTGTCACCGCAGACGACGGTGGTGCCGGGAAGGGTGAAGCCCTGCTCGGGGCCGATAACGTGGACGATACCCTGGCGCTTGTCGCCGAGGCCAAAGTATGTGAGGCCAAAGTCCTTGACATTCTCCTCGAGGGTCATGCACTGGACTCTGGAGTCATCCTCGGCGATGAAGGAGCCAATATCCTTCATGCCTTTCCGCGACGAAGTGGGGACATTCTGGCCAGCTACATGTTAGCGATTGGACCACCACTACTGAATTGAGATTGGGCGGGCGAAAGCGATGCTTTTCGCATGTGCGCGCGTGTGAGAGTTTGGGTGGAATTTAAGACTTACGTGATCGGTGGTCGCGAGGGTGCAGTCCGGTCGGCGGACCTTGCGGCCTGCATTCTTCAGACCCTCAAATGCTTGCTGCAGCCCTTTGTTAGCGAGATGTCATGGTGGGGTCGATCAACCGACGTCATCCGAGCCGGAGTGCGAAGGCGGCGGCTGCGGATAGCGAAGGGGTTACGAGGGGAAGCGGAAGAAAAAAAAAGCCAAAAAACAGGAGCAAGCGTCAAACGTACAGGAGAGGTGACCTCATGCACGAGATGTCTGTCTGCATTGCGTCTCAATGTTAGCAAATGAATTACTTCCCTTTTCTCCGCGCAGATCCAAGATCCAGATCGTTCGCAATGGGGGAAAGAGCATGACGCAGAACTTACCAATGTACAGCAGGATCGTGCCGTCCAACTTCTCGTCTACGACGTGGGCCTGGAGGACCTTGTCGTAGAGAGTTTGCGGGGTGCCTTCGGCAACGGGCATTTTGTGCGACTCGGGGAGACGGAGAGGAAAAGCGAAGCAATTTCAAAAGCAGGTCAGGTCGGCCTCAATTAAAGGGACCTGATTGGGTGTTGCGAGGGGGGTGGTTCCCAAGCTTCCTTGTCAAATCAAGCTGGTGTGAGAGCAGCCGATGGATGCGAGTGCCTGCGAGGGTGCGTGTGTGTGTGTGACTCTGTTTGTATGGCGATTGGGAGTCTAGGTAGTGGATGACGGAGAGGGAGAGGGTTTGGTGAGAGAGATGTGAGAAGATGGTTCGTGGGAAGAGAAGCGTTTGGAAAGGGAAGAGAGGGAAAAAAGGTAGAAAACGTAGAAAAATCCTGAGTCGGAGGAGAGGTGTGGTCAGGGGTGTGGGGGAAGAGCAGCTCAATATGTATCTGCCGGACCGGGAGGCCTTCGTCCCTCTTGTTGTGTCTGAGGTAGGTGCTTTGCTTTGCTTTGCTTAGAGTTAGGTTGGGAACACATGAATCAAATTACTCCGTAATAAGAGACCTAGTGACTGAGAGAGAGAGAGAGAAAAAAGATCAAGGTACGAAATCGGAGCAAGAGAGAGGTGCCAACTTGCAAGGGCGACAAGGAAGAGAAAGCACGTACACTTAACGCCCGCCCGCCCCTCTTGCAAAAGTGCCCGCAAACCGCAGGTACCTCGAACCCTTTTTTCCCACTACACACAGCACACCAAGTACATTCATCTAACTATGTACAAGCTACCGGTACCTAGAAAACGAAACAATCAACTGTGACTAGGTACTACGTGGGTGAAGCTTTGGGACGAAAAAGTTCCCAAGTGTCCGATGATCGGAGGCGCCAGCTCCAGCCAGCAGTGGGTCCTGGCGACGGAAGACCTGTGAACGCGGGGTACAGCGCCCTGATTTGCAAATGACGCCCGCGGATTGGCCCGTTGCCGCAAGGTGCCCTGGCCCGGGGGTCCCGCATCCCACTTTGAACGCCCTGAGAACCTTCCAAATGCTGCCATGAACATTGAACTCGGGCCATTCCATGGACGAGACCTCAACACACGCCACACTACCTCACCTTAGCACCTTACCTAGGTACTCCGTAATACCTCAGCCATCTCGGCCGGTGAATTCTTCATGTCTTGGGTGTTTGGCGAGACGGGCGAAACTGGAAACATTCAAAAAGGGGAGCCCCCCATATCCACCGTGGATCATATCAAAGTATGACTCTTTTGACGTTTGGAAAAATCTCTCCCACCATCGGAGAGGATCCCGTTACCTTAGTATAATGGAATACGACGGCACTTGATACTCCACCGCTTGACTACACGTCCCGCACGTGAGACGCAAAGAGCCCGCAATCTGACGAGTAATATGGGCTCCAATGGGCTCAGCGCCGCCCAAAACAGCAACTCGTTGAATTCTCATGTGTCCGACAAGTACCCTCTGCTACTTGGGGGGCCCAGTACCGTCTCCGTTTTGTTCCGTCGTTTGCCGTTGCCGACTTTTTTTGTCTTCTCTTTCGCCCTCACTCTAGGGTAATACCTGCCTGCTCGGTCACCGGTGACCCTAAAACTATTTGTGTGTACGGAGTAGTGAGTACGGATATACATGCCAAATTCAATCAAAGTATGTACATGCGCCAGCGAGACCAAGTTGCAGAACACCGAATGCTGGCGCCGGCATCATTCGTAACCCCCTCATGTACGTAATTGATGCGATGCCGAAGCTGCATTGCAGCATTTCAACTCGCTTTGCCTCTCAACGGTCCCAATCTTATTCCAGTCCCCCGGCACTTTTTCCGTGCACTAAAAATTACTCCAACTTCGAATGTCCAGTCCTTTCACCTACGAATAGTGGCACTTGCCTTAGCTCCCAAGACCTCCGAGAAAAGGAGTACGTACCGTATTACGGAATCACGGAGTATCGCCCGTCCATTCAACCCAAGCAAAAGTGGCAGTGATTCGTGAATCAATAATCCCTGAATCCCATCCTGGAGCTGGATGCAACATCCGCCCGCCGAGGCTTACTCGATGATGACGCTGCAGAACTACGCGATAACATGATAGGGCCTCGATCGCCGCCGCCGCTGCTGTCGCAAACGCAATGTCCAGCATGAGGCAGCTTCACCGCATCGGCCGGCTCTCCTGCGGTCATCCCAACAAGCCCTCCCAGGCTAATCCGGAGAACATCTACCCTCCCCAATAACCACTGCCCGTAACCGTACCCGAGCCCGAGGTGCCGACTTCATCATGCATTGCGAAAGCATACCCGGGCTGCTCTCTCTGTGGTGCAACTCTGTTTGATTAATGTCTGTATCCGTAGCCATACCGGCATATCAATACTGCGTCAACTCCATCAACAACCCGGGCCATCTGCCATTGCATTCGTGCTGCCATTGTCAACCTTGTCCAAGCACTCGAGAGAAGCAAGGTAATCAAGTCTCGAAAGGGTTGATCTCCTTCATGCTGCATGCTTGGCCTGCCACTACCCCACACAAGCTCAAACAGCGCCCGTTCGACTCGTATCATGTGCATTTGACGCTGCGCTTTCGGCCTCCGTCTTATCAAACATTCCTTTCCCCCAACCCAGCCGATATACGGAGTATGGCCTTCGTAGCGCTTCACCCAGCCTACCTGGTCCCTACAGCGCCGATCGGCGGTTGGTCGGGCTCCAACGCCAAGCTTTCCTCCACAACCTCCCTTTTTCGTCACCACCGGCTGTCAGGAACCGAGAATCGCAATCAAACCCCCCAGCAAGCCTTGCACCATCTGCATCACCCACGCAATCCCCTGCGCGATCCGGACCGCTGTCGCCAATAGCACGAATCCGCTGCTCAGCGCAAAGAGAAACATCCCAACGTCCCTCCAAGTTGACTCGTTGATATCAAGTCGCTTTCTGGCAGGCGATGTCGGATCAAAGCAAGGTGATATGGCTTTCCAATACCACCGAGCCACGCTCCCCGCAATCTGCTTGCCGTCGGTGGCGCACTTTAGCACACGCTTACTCAACACGTCTCTTTTCAAACGACCTCCGGTGTCGCCGCCTTCGGAGTCGCTGTTCACCAGGGTCGTTGACGTGCTGCAGCCAGCTTTCAACCTGGCTTGACTGGCTGCTGACAACTGCTTGCTCTCCGTTGGTGTATTCTGTCGATTGTCGTTTCTCCCATCCATGGCGCAAAACATCTTTGAACTCTTGCGGCTGCTAATCGCCTCTATACCGTCCGCCACGGTGTTTACTGACTTTGACGGGCTCTTGTTCGAGAACCTCATCATCCTGAGCTTGTTCCGCAATCTCCTACTCGGAACAGAGTCGGGAGGAGGCTTCCTGAGGCTGATAGGCAGCGGTCTGGGCGTTCCGCTGGCCGAGAAGCTCTGTTTCCGAGTTTCCGCCGTCCTGTTGCCCGAATTGGCCACTGCGGCCCGCGCCGCCCCCGTCGATGCGATCTTGCTTTGGCCCTGCTGAGTGGCTTGCTCCAACACGATTAGGGGTGATGTAGACGTGGACATGTGTGATGTGACAGGGCCCTCGACTTGGCTCTCCTGCTTGCTGCTGTCTGCCAAATTTCTCGCAGAATATTTCTCGACCTCCTTGTGGATCACATCGTTTTGATGCTGGAGGGTCAGCGTTTGGCTTGCTTTTGGTGCCAGAGCCTGGGTCCTTATTTTGACGGTCCTTAGATGCCGCACTTTTTCGGTCGAGATGTCCTCTGTTGACGTTGACATCTGTTCGTCGCACTGTCGACTCACGCGTCGATTCTGCAACATGCTCCAGCTTTCGCTGACTCTTCTCTCGGGTTGTTCTTGGCATAGGCTCGATTGTGAAAGACCTTGGCCGCAGCCAATAATGGTGGTGATGGGTGTGGTGGCAGCTTTTGTCTTTAGAGCCTCCATCTTTCCCACTTCCCGCTGGCATATCACGTCCTCGCGAACCTCCATCCTTCTTGGAGATGTTGCTCGGCCCTCGAAGATGAGACTTTTCGGGATCGGCGGCTCTTGGGTTACCTTGCAAAGGTTGTCCTCCGGCGCCTGGATATGCTCTCGGGCCAACGGGGTCTCTTGAAGCGGCGGGCCTTCCAGATCGATCTGGGATGTCGACAATGACTCGAATGGGGATATGTTCGCTATGATTGGTGGGCCACGAGTCTTGGCTGCCTGCTGGTCGTTGAGTTCGTGACTTTGGATCAATGAATGGCAAGCCACTACTAGTGGTGCTACTGCCAATTCCTCCTCGCCGTCCAGGACTTCCGTATCTCGGATCAGTGGAATAAGTTGGCTTGCCTCCCAGCGGTTCATTGTTGCCTGCTGCCGGTAGTCCAGGGTTGGGTGTTGGTATGTTCCCCCCAGGATATGATCTCTCAAGAGGTTTGTAGGCGTCAGGCTTGCGCTTGTTGATACTGTCCTCGAACGGCGGATGAGTATTTTGCCTGAGGTTAGAGACAGGTTTCTTGAGAATTCCCTGCTGTGGTATCCCAGCGGATCCTGATCGTCTGCTTTCCGTAGAACCATTGGGTTGGAAACGGCCCGGAGAGTTTGCCGGCCTCCCGGCTCTGTCTCTGGGCGTCGCTGGCCTAAAAAAGTCACCGTTTTTTGAGGTCCTCGAGGTATGGGTGGTAGCTCCTTTTCCATGGCTTTGCCCTTCTGGCTTTGACCTTTGGTGACTGGTGCTGGGAGGCCGAAGTGACCTGGCTGGCTTTTCTCACTGATGCTTTGAGAAGAGTTCAAGTTTCCAAACGGGAGCGGCAACTGCGTAGGTCGTCGATCTCCGCCCAGATTTCGGCCGTTTGTTCCGAGTTCCTGAGCCGCGGTGGATGCCAAGGATGATCGTCTGCTTTGGGGGGTTCGTATCACAGTGTCAGATGAATCAGCATCGTTTTCTTCCGAGATGATATGTTTGAGCAGATGAGATTTGTGATCAGTATGGCCCATCCCCAAATGATGAGCGTTTGTTTGCTCGGGCAGATTCCGGGGGTCTCTCGCTTCTGAACCTGATTTACTGGTCAGTCCATCAGCCCAATGTCGACACAAGCTAGCTTACCGCGAGGCGATATGCTCTTGGTTGACTGCGCAATCGGGCTAAGTATGGGCTCTTTGGCAGAAGACCACTGCTGTCTATGGCGTTGCCACTGAACCTTTCGCTGTGCTTGTCGTATGGCCTCCTTTTCCCGATCTTTCCGGGCAAACCTTTGCTCTTCTCGTTGCTGGAGCTTTTTGGTCACCTCTTCTGTGAGGAGTTCGGCCCCGCGGCGCGTACGTCGAGACTCCGACTTGTGTCTGGCTTCCAGCTTTTGGTCGAGAGTCAAAGAAGCAGAGCTGAAGCTGGTTGTAGATGGTGTCTCAACGTCTAGTTCTCCTGTGACTGGGTTGATTCCTGTGACGCCAAGGTAATCCCCAATCTCTTTCAGATTTCTGCGCTCACGGTGAATCAAACGACGTTCTTCCAGTGTTCGTTCTTCTCTTGAAGATCTAGTCGCCGGTGGATGAGCGATCGTGTTAGCTCTTCGGAGAAGAGGCTCAGGTTCAGACGATCGGGCTTTACGAGAACGGTCCAGTTCCCTGGCCGTGTTCCAGCGTGTGATGCGGTCAGAGCTTCGACCTACTCGAGGCGGACTTGTCGGAGAGTGTCCAGATCTCGAACGAGGGTTTTCGGCGGTTTCCTAGTACCCTTGATTCCGATGGGTGCTACCCTTCTCAGCCCGGCGGCTTGGGAGGACGGCCCTCAAACGCGCGCTTAGATTCAACTTCCGGCCAAACCCTTCAGAGACTTGCTGTACAGGTCGTCTAGATAAGACTCGAAATGATGGTGCATCGGGCGGTCGACCGGTGGCTGGAGCTGAGTGGGTTGACATAATTCAATTCGAGGAGATGCGGGGATAGAAATGCTGCATGGTAAGACAGATAGAGAGTAAACAAACAACGATGCCGGCAAAAGAACTCATGACCCCGTTGCCAGGTGTGTGTCCGGCGGCGATGTAAGAGATCGGAAATGATGGGTTGCGTTTGGAAAGGGAGATCCTTGCGCATGAAGGGACGACAGGTTTGAGCAGCCAATGCCAAAGAGGCGCAACGACTCGACGAACTGCTGCTGCTTTCAACCCCTGACTCAAGGAACAAGGCAGTTGCTTGTAAGTTGGCGACACTCCTTCCCAGCATTTAATCCAACTCAATTGAATTTCTCTCTTTCCCATCCCTTTCCCCTTTGTGCTTCGCACTCCTCCTTCCATTGTTAGACAACTACCAGAGCAACCGTCAACCACGCCTGCGCAATGGATTTCCACCTCTTTGGCGAATTGCCTCCAGAGATTCGAGCTGAAATCTGGAAGCTGTCACTTCCTGAAGTCGAGCCAGAAGTTTGCATCGTTCCGTCGACATGCGACACACCACAGTCGTTGCTGGTGTACACTGCCTTCCCGGTGCTGATGCATGTTTGCCACGAGTCTCGCCAATTCGTCCAGAACTCTAGACTGAGTGGGATCAATCTTATGCGTCCGCGCTCGGCCGTTGACACGATTGATTTTCCCGTGCCATATCGATCTTATCAGCCGGAATTGGATACCCTATTCTGCCAGAACCAAGGTTCGGTATCTTTGGAAGACATCGCCAGTGAAGACGATTTCGAACACATCATTCAAGAGACAAGGCATCTGGCTATCCCGGGCGAGAAAGAATTCTTGGACCTGGTAGCCTGGATACTCACCTTCTACTTTCCGAAACTGGAGACTCTGTCAGTGGTTATCGGGGACCCCTCAAATGGCTCTTGCTTTGGCTCCTATTTCGATACACCAAAAACACGCTGCAAGCTGCGCCAGATAACTGCGGGAGGCACACAAATATACAATATTGATGTAAAAGATCATGACGGAACTCAAACCTGGGACCTATCGCACCTGTCGAGATGCATGACGGAGTACACACAAGAACTCGAAAAGATCATTGAGGAGTGTTTCAACGACATGGACAGAACGTTACGAAGGGCTCATCGCTGGTGGAATCGTGAATCGAAGACTTTCAGAAGAGTCCAATATCTAACCCAGACATTTGTTGTGTATGAAGCAGGAAGTACATTTCGCTTGGAAAGCATATTCTCGTAGCGCAAGCATGTTAATGAGGCTCGGGTAGCAATAAATTATAGAGATTCCTAACTGGCATCACTAGACGCTTCCTTCCAAGGAACCGAGTATACCTTATCATTCACATGAGATACACGTTCTTGAATACGCTACCGCGCTTCTTGCCAGAGTCATTTTTAAGAAGAGCAGGTGTAGCGCCTCTGCCTTCTCTCGAAGCTCATTCCGAGCATTCAGGGCGTCTTTCTGCCTTATCGGACTGACCTCCTTCCACAAGACCTCTCCAATCCCCATATTCCTTTCTCCTTTCCTTACTTCCAACACCTCAGCATAACACTTCTGTCAGTTTGCATTCTACGCTCTGAAAATTTCTTCTCCTCCATCATCATCGCCCTCATCGTCTCCTCTCTCTTAACTGGGCATCAGGTTCACTCCCTTCATCTCTCGACCAAAGCGTGCGTCACGCCTTGTTTATTCCGTCTTGAATAGATCCAGACGCCTCACTTCTACCAGCACAGATCGGATGTTCACCAACCATGGATTCCTTCGGAAAGTTCCCTGACCTACCTATTGAGCTCCGACAGACCATCTGGAAACTCAGGCTACCGGACGATGACGAACCGGAAGTGTGGGTAGTCACAGATCAAGCGAGAGATATATTCAACTGTTTATTCTGCTTTTCTTCGTTTTGATGTATGCAAAGGCCTATCTAAGGTGTACGACTCCCCAATATCCATGTGAACAGATTGAAGCTGGAAAGGCCGTATTATACAGCGGAGCGTATATGTTCAATGGATAGAACGCGCCAAATGGAACAAAACGAGGGAGCGCATCTGTGTCTCTCGCTGCCGCAGAGCTCAAAAATTTGAAGAGCCTCCCCCTTGGCAATGGGAAGTCACAGGCGCCGTTATGGAAGTAGAGTGATTCCTAAACCCCTCGTCAGTCTTCGTCGAGGCTGAATCTAGCAACACTGACACGAGTGTTCAGGACGGAGCATTCAGCTGAGTAACATTGGCTAGGTAGCCGACGTCAGCAATGACAAAACGAGCTCAGTCAATATCAGGAGGCAGATACAATTACTTCTGTATCCTGAAGAAACATCCAAGGGTGGCAAGGTACAAGGTCACCAGGTCGCCAAGTTGCTGATGCTTCGCGACAACAGTGCTGGGAATAATGCACCTTCATCAAGAAAACAATTGCTTGAGGAGAATACAAATTCAGTCTGGAGACTCGAATTGTTGATTAACAAAGAAGAACGCCGGCCCAGGAATTGACCATCCGTCCGAACCAGCCCAACGCCGCCATATGCTGCTGTAAATAAGTTTGAAGCCATCAAGCAAAAAAAAGTCTTCCCAGAGCAATGTCACCCATCTCTCATGCCACGTATGTCAGTCCCTCTCAGTGGAAACCCGACCATCTAGAAGGGTACCGCTCCCCTTGTTGATTGCTTCTATTTCTCTTCGCGCTGGCAAAGGGGTTGTAATCGGGAGCACTCGTGTGGTCGAGAGCATCTGAGCCAGTCGATCTTCTAATCTCCGACTGCTTCAGCGGACTTCCTCGACGCTGTTCCCGAGCAGCCATTTCTCTCGAGTTCCGGGGCGACATGAAGCCTTGGTTCATCTCATTTAGACTCGACGTCTTCTTGAGTGGCGAGTTCGCATGGTTGAATACACCCAAATTTCCGCCAAAGCTCGTTGCTCCGGTGTTGGCGGTGGACGTTGAGGTCGACTGGTACATGGGTGCCGGCGGGAGACTTTGACGGACCGAGCGAGTGCTGGGCACAGGGGTGAAGGACTCGGATCGCCTCTTAGACGTCGGAGTAAAGAGACGGGACGCGAAGCTGCTAATTGGAGGAGTGTGGACCGGCTCCTCCTGCTTGACGTGAGGATTGGGTGTAACCACGAACTCCTTCTTGATGACCGTCGTAGGCGTTCCCAGTTCGACAAAGGACTCTTCATCCTCAGCCTCTTCAGGCGAACACTGTGTGCCGACATCGCGAACAACCGGGTGAAGACGTGGCCGTACGAACTTGGTGTCGTACTCGTGGAGGACCTCCTTGTGGATGATAGCCGTATCCTTGATCTGCTGAGCATACCGAGTTTGGACGAAAATCAGCTGGACGGAAAGAATGAGTTGCAGCACAATGCAGTTGAAGACTGTTACACTCGGTCTGGGATCCAGGGGCACCAGGGGGAGGAACATCATGTAGACGAGGACGTGGCCAGGGCTGAAGAGGCAGAAGAGCTGCAAAGAGACCGGGAGAGGATCCCAGACACTTAGCTCCCACACGTCGTGTGATCTGTCGGGATGGGCTCGCGACTCGGCAGTCTCGGAAGACAGGAAGTTGTTCAAGAGTCTCAGGGGTGAAGAGACGGCCGGGTCGGACCTGGCTTTGACTCGTTGGGCTGACGGGGTATGCGGCTTGTCTTCGACGTTGACTTGGAATAATCGGTACTGCCTCGTCCTCGACATTGTATAGAAGGCATTGGCGACAGATAGAAGGCCAAGAATCCAAACAAGTGGCCGCACCTAAGGACTTGTTAGCAAATCTGATGCGCAACCCTTATACACTCGATGCTACTGACAACGTAGGTGACGATGCCCCCGGAGCTCCCATCGCTGAACACATCATCCTCGACCTCCGATGCTACGCAGTTAGCTCTAGCAAGGAGGAACACGAAGTTGCAGCCGAGCCCAAGCTGTGTTCCCAGTGCCTTTGAATCCCAATCTCTCGTCTCCAATTCTTCCGATAGCCAGAGCAAGAAGTCCATGGGGTTCAGCATGGCCTTCAGGCGCTCAGAGAGCGGCTTCTTTCGCACCAGACGCGGCATCTTGTCAGGTTGCGCTTCTTCCCATCAACAGGCGACTTCTGGGCGGATGGAATCCTGAAAGCCTCGGAGGCGATGGCTTCGTGGTCGACGGGATCGAGAGTTGCGTCGGTGTCGTTTGTCGTCGTTGTCGTCGTCGATTTCGTCGCTAGGTGAAATTGTTTACAAAGAAGTCTGGGTCTATTGATTTTTGGGCCATTGTCCCGCTGCTAGGCAGGCGGAGCTTTCGACAGGGGTACCTTCCTTATGTGCATGGACTGTAAACTGAAAGCACACCTGGGAGATACGTACCGGAATGCTGCAAGTGGGGTCTTCACTGGCTTCTGTCGCAGCGCCCACTCCTCATCCGAGCCTGTTAGCAGTTTGGGCTTCAGCAGGCAGTACCTGGCAGAACAGCGCTAACAACACTTCAGCCACAGTGAGATGCTGGAGTGGAGCGCTGCCAGCCCGCCGCCAGGTCGGGTACAGGTAATCAAGGCAAGTACGTCAATTCGTCCGCCGACCTCCTAGGCCATCGCAAGCTCTCCAACAACCGCACAAGTCATCCAAGATGGCTTCGCAAGCAGATATGAAGGACCGCCAGTTCCTCGCCGTTATCGGCGACGAGGTAGGACACTTTGCGTACTCGACACTATGAGCGATTACAAATGGCTAAAACTTGAGAACTAGGACTCGGTGACCGGCCTCCTCCTCGCTGGCATTGGGGTGCGCTCTTTCGACTCCACGACGATTCCGATTGCGGCTCGAGATAACTAACAAGTGCACAGCATGTCAGCACGGGTGCCGACCAAGAAAAGAACTTCCTGGTGGTGGATAGCAAGACGGACACCGCTACGATCGAGTCTACCTTTGAATCCTTCACTTCGAGGAAGGACATTGGCATCATCCTCATCAACCAACACGTCAGTGGCGATCGCGGGGGGCAAAGTCCTGTGCCAAGAGGACATATACTGATTGAAAGAACAGATTGCCGATCGCATAAGACATCGGGTCGATACCTACACTGCTGCTTTCCCGACCGTTCTCGAAATTCCGAGCAAGGACCACCCGTACGACCCCGAGAAGGACAGTGTTTTGCGCAGAGTGCGTCGGTTGTTTGGCGAATAAGCATGTAATTCCACAGAGTATGGGGATAGTAAGGGCCAAGAGGCAAAAGCATGGTACGCCGGCAGCGTATTCGGAGTTTGGATGGACCGCACCGGCCTATCATGAATAAATTGCGAGCTACATGCCTAGCACCGCTACCCTATGTACGTACGCATTGTTATGCCGATACTCCTACGCAGAATGAACACTCAAAAGGACCCTCAAACGAATCCATCACACGGGCGAAGTTGAACTGCGTTATGCCAAATTCCTAATGCTACCAGTGTTATGAGATGAAGTGAAACCCCAACAGCAATCTGGATGTATCGCTACGTGTGACTGTAACCCATGCCCCATCATCGTAAACCTTCGTATGCTTGTAATTAATTTAAAGCTCCAAGCTGAAGAAGCTCTTGGTGTTGCGCGAGAAAACGACTTGAGCGGTCAAGCAAGTGATGGGGACGTCATCGGCGGTATAAACGTCAGCAAAGACGGTGTACTTGCCCTGTAGATATTGTCAGTAATCCGATAAGGCTCAGATAGATGAGGCAAGACTTACGGAGGGAATCTCGTTAGGAAGCTCGACGGACTTGGTGACGGTGAGAACACCCTTCTCGATAGGGCACTCAAGGTCGACGTTCTCGATCTGCTCGCACAGGTCCGCCTTGGTGCTGATAAGGCGGATGAGGCCGTACTTGACCTGGAGAAGGACGTAGGCGCCCTTCTCGATGTTCTGCTTGACGGTGCCGGAAGCCTTGATGACGAGCTCCTTGCCACTGAAACACCATGTTAGCTGGCTCCCGTTTCACGATACTGCGGTATGCATCGTCATAGACTGGGGGCAGCTGCAAACAAACTTACGCCTGAGGAGGGTTGGGAGAGAGGTCTACGCTGTCGATTGTGACAATGTCCTCATCGTGGGACTTGGGGCAGAGCTCCAAAGGCGAGTCGCCAGGGACCTTGAGGTCATCGTTAACGATGACGGACTGGTCTCTCTGGACCAGGACGCTGGCACCGGCCGGTGCGAGACCGGCGGAGAGGAAGGCGATGACAGCTGTGGCGAACCTCATCGCGGGTAGAGGTTGAGGTTGTTTGGTGATTAGATAGATGGGATATGGGCGGTTCGAACAACGGCGGTCTCGACGTCGTTGATGATGCTCGGTGTGTACTCGTCGGCGTCCGAGGTTCGATGTTTAGCGTGAGGATGATGGGAGGTGATAGAGAAGTGGTTCCTGCGAGTGGCTTTGGTTGGTAGGTGGTGAGCAACGAACGGGGCTGGGTTCGGAGGGAGAACGTCATGGGGACAAGCACAGATTGATCTGATTGGATGGAGCTAGGTGGACCTTGGTTGGGACAAGCGCCTTTGCCTTCCCCAGCGACCATGGCGACATTGGAGGTACCTTTCGCTTCATATCTTTGGTGTAGAGCAAGCAGTGTCCTTTGAATGTATGCGTACATTGAGGTATAGCTATTTGACTACAGACTCATACTGCAGAAATAATAACCACAAGGAGCCTCCGAAATAATGCTATTGCTGGACCAAAGCAAGTAGACAACGACAGAGCCTCTTGAATGATGTCCCAAAAGGTACATCGAATCCTGTCGTCGTCGACGCACGGGCCACCGTAAAATTCCCACTCTTCTGCTTCGTTCCCCTCCAAAGATCCCACTTTCGTTATCAACTTCCCAGCTCCATATTACCTCCCGCCTTCGTCTTTTGGAGATTGAAACGGCCGAGTCGCTCGATCACGAGTTGCGACCATGGAATTGCGTCGCGAGTGTCATATCACCACTTGCGTTTTGAAGGAGTCATCCATGCGCAAACAAGACGGAGCGCCACACGAGAAGAAGCTGTCAGCATTCTAGCCACAATAATGGGCTTGACTTTTCGCCTCCGCCTGTGCTCACTCCTATGCGACGGCTGGAGCCTTGTCACACAGAGCAGCTGGGCTGTTTCGACGGCCCAGATTTCGTTGGAAGATCCCTGGAACTTTGGTCCCGTGGACAGAACCGAAGCAGACAGACAGCAACCTCAGCATTGAAAGCCCAGTGCCAACCCAACTGTTCAGGGTCTCTCCATCATCACAAGCCGCTGGCTCCTCCAAGCTCTTCAGTGTCAGAGCAAGAACTGCTTGGTGCGCACTTCGATCCAAGCATCTTAGAGATCTCGACTGCGCAGGTTCCGTGATTGGACAGAACTCCGTCCGCGATTCAAGAAGTCGTGCTACGGCATGGATGATGACCTGAGGGGAAAGGTAGCCACACCAGGAGCCACACCATCTCATGCGTCTTTCATGGTGGGAAAACCGTGGTGCACGGGTCCGTCGGCTTGTCCTAATCAGTCCAGCGTCGAGTGCAGGGAGCTGGCGCAAACAAGTGCTCGAGTGAACCGGAAAGTGTGGCCAACCTGCTTGGACGATGATTGGGGACCGTGGCCAACAAGTACCGGGCACCTCGACAACTCAGCTGCAGCCCCGGCTATCAGTGTCGCAAACTTTTGGACAAGTCTCGAGGACGCGATCGTAGGACAGGGAGATCCTAGCTAGAAGGACACCGGCCGCGAATCATGCCGGGGCCCTTTACGCCAGCTGGGTGCGGATGGACGAAGGAAATCCGCGACTCTTTGTTTTGTTTGTCTACTCGGTATCTCCAGTTGAGGAGAAGGATGATGGGGCGAGAAAGCGAAAGGATAGCGCAGTTCCTCCCGTCGATCCCATCACCTCGGAAGCATTATTATGAACGGCAAAGGCTCGACGAGCCTTCGAGACGGCAGCGGGCACTGATGTTCCCCCCTACGTCGTACTGTACTTGGGGCACCCGAGCGCTCTGGGCAACCAGTCAACCCAAGGGCAACAAGGACCACAACTGCTCGCAAAGGCGCCGCGCGTGGTCGCATTTCGAGGCGCGCAATTGTGCTGGACCTGAGGAGCATTGACCGAAGGTGGTCAAAGTACCGATACTTCTGCAACTATGGCTTGGTGAGGCAGATAGATGACACCTCAGCAGCCCAAAGGGCCGCCCCCCATGCCTCCGTTTCTGTGTACACACTCACAGTTCGCAGTAGAGTTCAACGCAGCGTGCCATTTACCGAGCTCTTGGAGGCCAACCTAGTCTGTCTTGGTGAGGGGTTGAGCCATCTGGCGCAGATGGTTGAAGGGGCATCGGGCGACAGCGTGGGATTTTGGAGAAAAAAGGAGAGCAACTGGAGGCGAGAGTCAGTCTACGCTACTCCGTACCGAAGTGTCGAACGAAGGGGTGGGTTGAAGTTCCAGTGCCGAGAGGGGACGCTTCGCATCAGCCTGCAGTGATGATGACTTCAAGCTGCATGCTGCTGTCGCCTTGAGTTGACGAGCGGTGCAAGAGGCTTCACGGAACGGGTGATGGTGGAAGAGCTCCAGCTGCAGTCATCAAGGGCCGCCTCTGCGGGCGGTTGACCTTGCGGCAAAGATACCTCTGCGACACAACCAGCGAAAGCTTCCGTCAGCCGTGGGCGTGGGTGAGCAGAGACAGAGACTCTCTCTCACATCAAACTCCAGAGTCAACGTTTGCGCATCCGAGTCGGAGCTGTTTGTCACCTCCAAAACTCCAACGCAAAGTCGCATGCAAAACTGCAGGTCTCCAGCTTGACCAGGGGGAAGGGCGACCTGTTGCAGGGAGCGAAAGACCGGCTCCATGCACGATAATATTAGGCCCTGGCAGTAAGACCCGGTCGGCCATTCCCAGATTGATCAAGTGACCAATGAGAGAAGGGAGCGGGATGTTGAGTTGAGACCTCAGACAAGTGGGAATCGGCAGGACGCGACGCTACGCCGTAAGACTTGCGGCTTGCGACTTGCGACTTGAGAGAGGAGGGACTTCACCATTTTGGGTTTTAAGAAGGAACATCAGAAATGCTGCCCTTTCGCAGGCAAGCCCCACTTTAACCCATGGTAATCCAATACAATCCGATCCCACTGCAGCCGAAAAGAGTCACTCAGCCAGAAACGTACAGAGATGTACCTTTTCTTCCTTTTGCTCCCTTTGAAGTCCTCAAGGTACCTCGGCCCTTCGATCTTGTAAGTCACTCCCATCGTCGCTGAGGTGTGTACGTACTTGTAACTATGGGTGGCTGATCTTGGTGTAGCGTCCGCTTCGTTTCCATAGCCCTCGACGCGATGAACTCTCGACTGCCGTATTCGGACCTTTTCGGCTGGACACACAATTCTGCGACGAGAAATGAGAAGCTCTCTTCTTCTGTGATGGGACCAGAGAGAGACAGACGAAAGTGGACATTGGACGTGGATGCGAAGAGCATTGGAAGCAGTGGAGTCCAAGGTGGATGACGGCGCCTTCGAAGTCTGCCCATGGTCTCCCATTGGAGCTGAGGCCTTCTCTCTCTCAGTCTCACCACTCACCATCTCACCTCCAGCGGAGGGCCCCCCGAGTGTCTCTCCAGCCTCCTTGGCTTCTTCTACCCCTGGCGCCCTGGCGGGTTGGATTTGGGCTGCCCTCAACCGGAAAGTGACTCTTGCCACACGCCCACGTCGTTTAGCTGCCTACCAGCACAAATCAGAGAAGAGCAACCACTCACTGGTTCACAAGTCAGGCAGAAAAGGGGGGCAAGGGTACAAAGGTTTCCTGCGAAACGACGCACCAAAGGCAAGTCACTCCAAGGCGTCCTATTTTAAGAAAATGAAAATTGCGCATAATTGGACGGGCCTCACGTCTCCCTCGTGATGGGATGAAAGCCATGGTCATCCCCGATTCTCAGTCTTTGAATTTTGCTGATTTGGTTTTCCAAAGACGCTACCATGTTTGAAGGCATCAAATTCGACGCTTGTTCAACTGGAACTCAACGAGGAGATCAGCACGACGCCGGCATTCTCCCGCTCGTAGTATGGAGCACATAGGCAATCAAACCTACGCTCATCTTATGCCTAGCCTTCCATCGGCCAGATACCAGTCACGTAGGTACTCTCGCTCTCTCTCTCCCGTGTCTCTGGCGTCGACTTCTCCCCTCCTGGCTTACGGCAATGGGGATTCAGTGCTCACAGTCGTTCACTTCCGCCTACGCCCTCGTCTACCTATTTGACGGATATCTTATTCGTCTCCGCACACGGCACGTGGATGTCCTCTCTTTTGCAGGCAGAAACCAGCGAAGCAAGGCATCCATGAACCCATCCATCCGTATGGCGCACGCAGAGTCCCTCCCGTCGCGCGGGTCACCCCTCCTTCGACCAGTCCTCGACCAGTCTGCCGTCGCCTTTGCCCTCCATCGTTCCACCTCTCGCTCCTCCCGTCACAT
>JFBX01000654.1:390672-411570 GCA_001563135.1 Colletotrichum simmondsii | reverse complement strand
CCCGCCGTTTCTGCTAGGGCCAGAGAGGGTCGATCACCCAACTCGCACCAAACACCAACACCACGCTGCCTGCCCATTTCTTTCTCTCTTATTACTCATTAAATCTTTGCATGCCGCTTCTTGTCCCTCCACTCCCACCAGACGAGTCTGCCTCTTGGTTTTGTTCACATCAAACCGACATCCCGTGGCCGCCAGCTGCTCTCTCATCAAGATGATGAGAGTCTGTTCTAGTCGAATGCCTCCTTCATTTTGTTTTCGGTACACTTATTGCGGATAGTGTCTTCACTCCACTTTCTCTCCAACATTTTGCTTCTTTTACCACTCAGACTTGGATTTTTATTTTTTATTTTTCCTCTCCGCCTTCTTCTTTGCCTGGTCGACCCTTCAGGCGCGTCTGGTGCGGAGGGCTATCAAGGCACTCACCAGTCCTTCATCAGACGGGAACCATCACACACTTTCCCATTTTCTCTGTGTCTGGTTGCGGCCTGAAACCTCTTCTGCCTGAGGCATCATGGATCTGCGCTAGGCATCTGATTGGACGGTTGTAGCCACTCATATCAGCGTGTCCACCGCCCTTCGGGTTTAGCTTCAAGTAAGTACCGGTACCTCTGTACCCTGTTTTCCCTACACACGGGCTTTGGCTTTTCTGCCCTCGTCTCCCGTTCTCTCTCTCTCTCTCACTCTGTTCCTCGTCTGTCTTCCCGTCTCTTTCGTCTCCCCCCGTCCTGTTGTCGCCCTTCCCTCCAGCGCATGTCCGGCCATACCAGGCTGTGACGGCTGGCAGGCAGGCTGGTGGCAGCCAGTGCTCCCCAGCCAGCGGGCAACGAGCCAGGTGCCAGGGCATCTTGAGCTGAGCAGGTGCGATGCTCCCCAAGCATCCCAGCACCCAGCAACCCGTCCTGAGTCCTCATCGCCCTTCCCCCTAAGAAATCCCATCTTCGAAGACGCCCCCCTTCCCTTGCCTTCCCTCCCCCCCATCATCCAGTCCGCAATCCGCGCACCGAAGCACAAGGTGCAAGTCAGTCCCCAAGCCCGCAGAGTCCAAGTCCCCCAACCTAAGCAGCAGTGCAGTCACTGTTCCTACTCGTTCGCCCTCTCTCTCTTTTCGGCTTGGCCTGGGCTCCGGCCTGCACGCTCCTGCACTGGGACCTGTCTCGCTCAACTCGCACCGCACCGCACCAGCACCAGCACCAGCACTCCTACCTACTCCTACCCAGGTACTGCTGCTGCTGCCACCACCACCGCTGGTCTCTGCTACGCTCCTTTGGGGGACCCATCCATCTTTCTCTCCTTCGTGTCGTGCCCCCCTCTCTTCTTCTCTTTCAATCTCTTTTCCACCCTCATTTGCTCGACCCAAAACACCCTTCTCTCCCTCACCTACGGTCCGCAACACTCGATTTCCTCCTCATACTACGTCCTCTCGACTCGGCCCAGCTTTTCGAAACGCTCCATCCCTCCCCATCGACGAGGCGCAACCGCTCAACCATTTCTTCGACTTGATCCGTCTTCTGGCTTCGATCGGTTCGTGGACACGCTCTTCGCGATCACAATTCGAAAACTTTTCCACCTCACGACGCCTACAACACACGCTTGTGACAACTTACTGGTGTTTTCCTGCTTTCAGGACGACCGCGGTGTGTGAAAAAACGATTTGCTGGACCGTTCCTCGCCTCTGCGACGACCTGTCCTTTGTGAGCCAGACTCGACAATCCCACCGAGTCCTACCTTCCCCATCTTCGTCGAGAACCCTCGACTCGACCATACCCTCTCCGCCGACGGATGACGACGGCCCTGCGTCCTGCTGTTTCTGTGGTTCATTTGACGGCTTATTCCTGTGCGTCTAGACAGGCGTCGTCATGCTACCCAGGCCGCAACAGTAATCATCTCACCCAATACCTCGACTTCAATTCGCACCACGAGGCAATCCTAGATTATGACCGAAAAGCCCCAGCCGCTGTCGACGCAGACCGCGACTCCTAGTCAGACCCTCTTCGCCCCGAGCGTACCAGTCTCAACACATAATGTGCCACGCAAGGCCGAGACGGTAGAGGAAGAAGAGCCCTACACGATCAAGTGTATTTGCAACTTCACTGACGATGATGGAAACACGATCTATTGCGAGACGTGTGACACGTGGCAGCACATCGACTGCTTTTATCCTCACAGTCGCGAGGAGGCCCTACGCGAAGACTTTGCCCACTCGTGCGCTGATTGCAAGCCGCGTCCCCTAGATCGACAAAAGGCCATCGAGCGAACCCGGCGACTAAAGAATGGTCCCACGACAGAAACTATACCGGATAAGAAGGCCAAACGCCCGCCATCCAAAAGCCACAAGAAGAAGCCAAAGCCAACGGACTTGCAGTTAAATGGCCACCCTGTAGGCCAGGAGAATGCAAAGCACGGAAGTCCGAGCGACCACCCTCACCCAACCAAGAAGGTGAAGTCGTCCCATCGGCCATCACATTCGATCAGTTCCCAGAACGCAAAGCGAAGTCCTTCGTACGGAAATGGTGGGCGATCACAACCCAACGGCCACCCCCCAAGCCCAGCAACTACTCCCCCGGACCTCCCGAGCGATTTCCAAATACACAATTACTCGGACGGCTTCTTGTCCATGAGCAAAGAAGCAGACATCCCCATCACTCGCATCAATTCCTTTGCAAGCCTCTTCGTCTCCAATACCTTGTCAGTTTGGCTTCGGGAACCGGAGCGTATGAGGCAAGAGACGGGCGAGGAATTCAACGATGTCTTTGCCAAGCTGCCGAAAGACATTGACGCTCGCAAGCGTCAGCTTCACGTCGAGAGCAAGAAGATTCCTGTTTCGCCAGAGACGACATTACGATGGCAATATCTCGCTACTCCTGCCGCCATCGAGAAAGACGTCCCTCTGATTGAACTCAACGGCGTGATCGGATTCCAAAAGGACTACTGCGCAGATCCCGAAAACCTATGGGAGGAACTCTCGTCCCCGTTGCCTTTTGTTTTCTTCCACCCCATGCTTCCTTTGTACATTGATACCAGGAAAGAAGGATCGATGGCTCGCTTCGTTCGAAGAAGCTGCAAACCCAACGCCCTGCTGGATACTTACTTGTCTGGCCAATCCGAGTATCACTTCTGGCTCATGAGCGACAGATACATCGCGGCAAACGAGCAAATTACTCTACCTTGGGACTTTAGGCTACCCAAGAAATTCCAGGCACGGTTAGTGCATTTGCTGGGCCTCGCTGACGACGACACCAATACGCAGAACGAGTCTGAGATGGACGAGGCTGAGTACCAAACACTATCGGGCTGGATTCATCGGATATTGTCCGAGTACGGCGGCTGTGCGTGTGACTTGGGTGCGAACTGTGCCTTTGCTCGTTTCCACAGACAACACCAAGCAAAGGTTCAGTCTCGGCCTCCCGCAAAGAAGAAGCAACGAAAGCCAAAAACCCACACCATCTCTCCCACCAGCACCGGACATGCTACAAACAGTCGCGCAGCCAGCGAGGGACACCAAGACGACGCCGACAACGACGGTCGGTCAGTTTCTGAGCGTAGCAAACCGCCTAGTCGTGATCGCACGCCCATACGCCAGGGTTCATTGGATCGGCCAGGTATCCTCACAGAACCGACTGACAGAGACAAACGCAAGGTTCAAATGGTTGAAGACTCGTTCCGACGAATGGAACAGCAACAGCCTCCACGTAAGAAGAAGCGAACATCCGATGGCACGGCATCTACTTCCGGTTCTTCTAAGACGAAACAGCGGAGCTCAACCAGCAACGCATCCAGTGGCACTACACACTACGTCGATGCGGGAACATCTCGAAGCAAGTCGAATTCCCCTTCAAGTGGCGTGTCACCAACGGCACAGAATCCGTTCAAGGCACCTGCCTCCAGAGCCGAGTCGGTTGGTTCCCAGTCCGGGCGAACATCATCCACACCTCGTCCCGTTTACTGCGATGCCGGTGTACAAACCGACCCTGTGGAGGGCGAGTGGTACAGCGAGCCCGTCCAAACACCCAGGCCACGACGACGTATCATTTCTCTTTCGCAACGGCTGCTCAATAATCGACACCGCCTACGCTGCGATGAAGTTGAGAGACGCAAGTCACTCTCTTCTCTGTCCGCTCAGGAACCAACACCCATGGACGTGGATCAACCAGCTGAGGTCAAGCCTAGTGCTGACTCTCCCCCGCCCTCCAAGGCTATTGGCAATCAAGCCCGCGATATATCGCCAGCCGCTCCTCCTGCTGGCGATGTCGTGATGTCAGATGCTCCGACAAGTTCGCCAAGCACGGTAAAATCACCTCTGCAGACCGACAGCGTTTCAGATGGACCCGCGAATGGCTTAAGCAGCCCGTTGAAGATGAGGTCACCGGAGTTACGAGTCACGATGCCACCGGTCCCGGCCTTCAACGGACCCACACCGGCGACTCCCAGTGCCACAACGCCGTCGACAGTCCAGTCGCCGTTCTCTGCAAGCAGTCTACCCAGTCCATTTGCTCCAACTGCAGTCAATGGTGTTGCGGCACATCCGAGTCCGGTCAAGAAGAAGTTAAGCCTCAGCGATTATACCAAGAGCAGGATGAACAAGGCCAAGCCTGCTGGCGCGCTGAAGACCTCATTGTCTGGCACTGAGGAGACGAAGCCAACGCTCGATGCTATTGTCGATTCTCCAGTGGTTGAGAAGAGTGCGGATGTTCTTACACCCGTCACGGGTAACACGATCAATTCGAATCCTGCGGCTGCGGCCGCCAACACGCTGTAACATAGAACGGGGTTCACGAGTTCCGAAGATGACACGGCGGCTTTTATTTCCCCTCTAAATATTTTCAAAAACGTTTCGGGGCGGCGACAGTCTGGTGATTGACTTTGGCGTTTGGGCAGCGACGGACAATGGGAAAGGGAAAGGGGAAGGGGTTCCTCGGGTTCTGGTCAGCGCTTTTTCGGGAATGTCTTCAGATGAACTGCGTTTTACTGTTGTTTTTTGGGAGGAGCTGCAAAAAAGAAAAATGCACGTCTTACGAAAAACACACAAGCCCATTTCGACACTATTTTGTTTTCGTCGTCTGGCAGGAAAGCTGAATCTTTTTCTCGATGGGAGGGTCTATGGCGTAACGTAAGGGGCAAACGGACAGACGCAGTGAAGAGCCGGGTATCGACCGATACGAGATGAAAAGACCGGGAAAGGAGGTTCCAACTACTCTTGCCACGAACGGCATGTTTTCGTGTGTATTTCTAGGCTTTGTTAGCTGTACCGAGAGCGACGTGGAAGTTGCCTCGGTGCGGGACTACTACACCCCTCCCATGACAAATGGATGGCTCCTTTTTTTTTGCAGCTGGAAACAGGCTGCCTAAGTTTTCGCTCACATAACACTGTTTTCCCTGATTTCATACTTGTGACGTGACTTTTTTTGAATTCTATCTTGATTTCATCGACCTTCTTTCGAGAGTGTCGATCTCGGGTCTTACATACCCGCCAGGTACTCTTACAGGGTATCTCAATTTCAAACCTCAAACCAGTTCTTTTTTGGTATAGTACAGACAGACGGCTCTCCTAGTCGTGCCGTCCCCCATTGCGATGCGAGATCCAGACAGAAGAAAATGAAGCAACAAGAAAATCCCCGGACAGAATGCAATTCCGGGGTTGGTGAACATCGATAAACGTGCAAGGTCCATAGAGGTCTTTTCTCTCGAGGCCCGTAACACACGGCAGGTTTGCTCAGTATCTCTTGGTCGTCATACCCCAGTTATCCTCCTTAAAGATGAGCAGAGCGAGGCGATGGCGAACAAAGAGGCCAAACAGGCCGACAAAGAGCTGGAGGAAGGTGACCTCCCACGCGAGGCGGTCCTCTCTCAGGGGACCTCTCCAGACGAGCCACAGGTTGAGCAGGGTGAAGTTGCTCGTCTCCACGAAGCGGCCCTTTTCGTCCACCGTCACTTCCAGAAGGCGCAGCTTGGCGAGCAGGTGCAGTCCCTGCGCGACGAGGGGCCGGGGTTGGCGTTCGGGGCTCCAGGGAGTCTTACTCGTTTCGAGGAGGCCGGTGCGAGCGTTGAATCGGGGCAAGCGGTGACGGGGGCAGGGGATGAGTCCAAAGATTTGGGGCGTCGAGTAGAGGAAGTTGAAGAGCTGGGGGACGAGGAGGAGGCCGAGCGTCTTTGAGAAGTGGCCGAGGATGCCGACGGTGGCGAAGACCATGCCGGAGAAGTAGCAGTAGGTGTCGCCGACGAAGACCTTTGCGGGGTACCAGTTGTGCAGGACGAGGGCGAAGGAGACGCCGAGCCAGGGGAGGAGGAGGTAGAGGGAGAAGAGGTGGGAGTCGGTGGCCGGATGGGGGTAGGGCGTGAAGAGGTAGAGGCAGTCGTTCAGGACGAGGAGGAGGGAGACGACGATGCACTGGGAGACTTCGATGCCGTTGATGCCCGCGAGCATGTTGATGGACTGGGGGCAGAACATTGCGATGCAGGACATGTAGATATAGTAGAGGACGCCGAGGTCGAAGAGCTCGCCGAGGTAGGGCTGGAGGGGGATCGGGATGACGATGGAGGTGACGCCGAAGTCGACAAAGTAGATTACGAGGATAGGGACCGAGGCCAGGCCTGGGATCCACCACTTGTGTCGCCATCGGATGTCGAAGAGGTCGTCGCCAATGCCTAGGAGGGCGGTCGTCTGGAGGGAGATGATTGCGGAAAGGTAGGAGGCGAGCTGGTGTTTAATATAGTTCAGTAAATGATTCCTCGTGGTAGTGCGCCCAAGGAGACACGAGGTAGACTGACCTTGCTATGGGGGAAGCGATGGAGGAATCGTCCCTGCTGTACATGCTCGACCTGGAATACAACGTCCCTGTTTCCACCACCGCTAGTGGCGGCAACAATGTCCTTGTAGAAGGGGAAGGGGATGAAGACGATGACGACGAGTAGGTAGACGGCAGCGCAGACGGCGCCCATACACTCGGGCAGCTCGGGGCGGTGGTGCTTTGAGAGGTCGCGACCCTTGAAGCCGGCCTGCTTGAAGACTGGGCCAAGCCATCGGATCATGGAGTAGGCCAGCGCAAAGGCCAGGACTGAGAGGGCCAGTGACGCTATCAGGGGCTCGCCCTCGCCCTGAAAGGCATTGAGGAGGACTGCGACTGCGGCAAAGGAGAGGGCTCCCAGGCTCAGGGTCTCGGTTCGGGTGAGGGTCGGAGAGGAGGTTGAAGAGGAAGCCATCTTGGGCTGGGGTATCGTCGGGTTTTGCGGGCAAGAACGCGCCCACTTTGGTGGTTATGGTACCAGCAGCTGTGTTCCGTTCCGGTGTCGGTTCCTTTACTTCTTGTAGGAGCCTAGGCTTGGCTGTGGTGCGATTGCATCGTACTGCTGTGCGCAAGGTGAGTAGACAGGTGCGCAGGTGGTTTTGTTTTCGGAAAAGAGCGATTGAAGCTGCGACAATGGAAAGAAGAAGAATGATCGCAACGTCAAAGGTTTTGCGACGGGACACAGTTGCAGAAGGTGGAGGAGGGCTTCGTCAGTTTGGAGAAAGAGGTCCCCACTCACTTCCAGGGGGGGCCGCGTTATCGATGGTGGCTTTCCCTTTTTCAGTCTTCTTTTTTTGGAGAACGGAGCACCCAGACGGATAGAGTGTGGAAACCACGCTGAACTTTCCCATGTGGGCACTGGGCTCTCCGGGAGGCTGCGGGGCAGATACGCAGTGCGGCAGATACGCAGTGCGGCAGTGGGCTGTGGAGGTTCAGGGAGCGTCAGGAAAGGAAGGCGAGGAATTGGCAACCGAAGTGGAGCCGGGGAACGGTTGTAAGTTACAACCTTCCACCTCATTGCACTTGCAGGCTGTTGCAGCTGCTGCAGCTGTTGCAGCTTCTGGTCTGTGCGAGACTTGGCTCTTGAGAACTGGAAAGGCGGCGCATTGACCAGTGGTTGAGTCTGTACAGTAGTATCCAAATTCTGGCAGTTGTAAATGAACTCTATCTCTAAAGTTGATTGATTACAAACTCTAAGGCTCTTGTTACATTGGTAATTCGAACTTCATCCTTTATTTCCTAGCTGTCTCCTTGCTTATAGGTACTTACACTACAGCTGTGTATGCATTTGATACAACTCACAATTCCGCCGTGACAGCTGCCTGCCTTAGATAAGTACATGAAGCTTACAAACACCATTCCAGCTCGCAACCAATGACTACCAGCTGCGGAAACTAAAGCAGAAAAACGCGGAATTTAAGCATGCCACGGCAAAGAGATGACGGAATGCCCAACACTGCCGATTTGCCGTACTGGTGGTCAGCCCCGAATCCCATTGTCCCTTTGCGGATCTCCATGGATAATCCACGGCTCCGTCTCCAACGAACCCCGCGTCCTAGACTCTCCCGTCACCGTCACCGCCTATCATTGAGAAACAAGATCCGAGGTTGCTTGTCCTTAGTGTGTATCTTAGTCTCAGAGGTCCACCACACCCTACCTCAGGTAGACTCAACCCGCATTCTTCTCATTCTTTGTGTGTATCCATACTATGTGCCCCTCCAATCCCCGATCCCCCAGACCCCAACTATGCCCGCCTCGAAGCGGGTACGGAGATAAAAGTCTGGAGTTATTAGCCCCGACTCAGAGGACGCAGAGGGGAGCGAAAACCCCGGCGGCGGAAGAGAGGCTAAAACACACCTTCCTGCAGCTTTAGCCTGCAAGTTGCAAGGGGGGGTCGGCCGAAAGATGATGGAAATGGGGACTTTGGACAGTACTGGCCGAATAACGTTACACCATTCACCTCGACTGATCGTCGCCCTTGCCTCGCCCTCGCGCCCTTCCCTACACATAGTACACAAGGGTAGATGCGGCAACTGGGGGGAAAAGGAAAGGAGAGGAGAAGGGGGGGTCTCGGGTTAGAATTACTAAAGCAGTTTTCCTTACTGCTCACGCCGTAGAGTCACGGCAGCGCAGCTGAGTAGGTATTATTGCTAGGTGGATAGATACCTACGCCAGGCACGCGGATACGTACTTGCTCCTCCCGCCGGCTACTACTTCCGGGCCCATTGCTCTTTCCCATCCTCATTCTCAATTTCCCATTCATTCTCCTTTCACCTACAAAACCCCTTCCTTCCTACTTTTCAATTTCAAGTGGTATCACTTCCAACTACTTTAACCGATCTTTTCATCGACTGCTCATTCATAGGCATCATCCACTTTTGTCAGCCAAGAATGAAGTCCGAGAAGGACGTGGAGACGCCGGCCGGCGCCCACGGGCACCGAGGATCCTCATCGGAGCAGGGCACCCTGACGGAACGGGACACTCGACAAAACTTCAACGCATCAAGCGATTTGGAAAAGGGCGAAAAGACTGAAATGGAAGAGAGAAAGAGCTTCGACGATGTTGAGGATACGCCCGACAGCGAGCCGTACCAGGAGGTGAGTTTCAATCTTCTCTGCAGATGTTCCTTGGCAAGACTTTTGCGCCTGGTCAAGAGTTTGCCAAGGCTCAATTGCCGGCCATTGGCACTTTATTTGTCTTTTCCTATGGCTTCTCTGGGAGTGCCCAATTCCGTTACAACCTAATGTCTTTTATACTTCATGATACTCGTTCTGCGCTAACTCCATCCCAAGGACATCGTCGTCGAGCGCATACATACAGGACACTCCCACACCAGCGCAAAAAGTCGCCTCTCTCGCATAGCAAGCCTAGCCTCCTCCCGCCGCAAAAAGGAAAAGGAGCAGCTCCCTCCCACGATCCACCCCGTCTCCGACCTCGACAATGGCCTCGTCGGCTGGGACTCCCAAGATGACCCGGCCATGCCCATGAACTTCCCCCGCCGCCGCAAGTGGATCATCATCTGGTTCCTGGCCGGCATCACCTTCATGACCCCCTTTGCCTCATCCATTCTCGCCCCCGCCATCGAGTACCTCAACGAAGACTACGGCAACGCCGACCTCACCCTCGGAACGCTGCCCGTGAGCATCTACCTCTTGGGCTACGCCGTCGGCCCCCTGATCCTCGCGCCTCTCTCCGAAATGTACGGCCGCCGCCCCGTGCTCACGGCAGCAAACTTCTTCTTCTGCGCCTGGCTCATAGGCTGCGCCCTCGCGCCCTCGCTCAACTCCCTCATCGTGTTTCGCTTCCTCACGGGCATGGGCGGCTCCGGCTGCCTCGCCATCGGCGGCGGCGTCATCGCGGACATGATCCCCATCGCCGAGCGCGGCACCGCAATCTCCATCTGGATGGTAGGGCCCCTCATCGGCCCGACAATCGCTCCCATCGTCGGCGCCTTCGTCGCCCAGGACGTCGGCTGGCGCTGGTGCTCGTGGATCGCCTTCATCGCCGCCACGCCAATGGCCCTCGTCATCGCAATCTTCAACCAGGAGACCAACCCCCGCGTCCTCATCGACCGCAAAGTCGCCCGCCTGCGCAAAGAACTCAACCGCCCCGAGCTCCGAAGCGTCTACGACGACACCGCCCCCGGCGCCGCGCCGAAATCCACATCCCAGGTCCTCCTCCGCGGCCTCGTCCGCCCCATCAAGATGCTCTTCCTCTCCCCCATCCTCTTCGCCGTAAGCCTCTACTGCGCCTTCGCCTACGGCGTCCTCTACCTCCTCTTCAGCACCATCCCCCTCGTCTTCTCCTCCACCTACGGCTTCTCCGTCGGCACCACGGGGCTCGTCTACATCCCCCTCGGCCTAGGCTACCTCATCGGCATGGCCTGCTTCACCCTCCTCTCCGACCGCACCGTCGTCCGCATGACAAAGGCCAATAACGGCGTCTACGAGCCCGAGATGCGCCTGCCCGATTGCATCTACTTCGCCGCCCTACTCCCCGTCACCTTTTTCTGGTACGGCTGGACAGCCCAGTTCCACACCCACTGGGCGGCCCCCGTCGTCGGCCTGCTGCCGTTCGGCATCGCCATCCTCGGCATCTGGCAGCCCATCCAGGCCTACGTCATCGACGCCTACCCGGCCTACGCCGCCTCCGGCATGGCGGCCTTTACGGTGTTTCGCAGCGTCGTCGCCGCCTTCTTGCCCATGGCGGGTCCGTCCATGTACGATGCCCTCGGTCTCGGGTGGGGCAACAGTCTGTTGGGTTTCATTGCCGTTGCGCTCATCCCCGTGCCGGCGCTGATTTATCGGTACGGAGGCCGCTTGCGCAAGTGGCAAAAGTTGGAACTTTGATGAGGTGGAGAGAGAGAGAGAGAGAGAGAGAGAGAGAGTGTGTGTGTGTATAGGGTTTGTTAGATAGACTGGGCTTTGTGAGGAGAGTGTGATAAAATTGCAAGATACCCATTAGATGTAGAGTTTTAATCAGTTGATAAAAACCATCGATTCGTGTCACTTTGGCCGTATTTCGTCTCATATCTTAGCAGTGCTTAGTTAAAGACATAGTCCCCGTGCCTGACCCCTGAATGAAGTCGACTTACATTGCAGGGAAGCACCAAAGTCAATGAGTCGAATACAGAACCCCCAGAAAACCAAAGTCTAAGGCACGAGGTGTGATCCAAAAAAATTCCCATTATCATTATTTATAAACGATATGATGTTCGGCCGTCACAGTCGTCAATAGAAACTCTGCCATCCTCATGTCTCATGCATCAGTCGCCCCTTTGCCCTCAAATGAGCTCCCACTTCATGAGGAACGTCCAAGCCATACCGCACCTCCCCTTCTTGGAAAAGTAGTAGTCGGCCGTCATGCCCCTGGCATCCTGCCCGTCAATCGTGGTGATCATGGCTATGCTGACGCTCTGGCCCGGCGCGCCGAGGTCGATGGCGTTGACGTCGGCCCAGTGCCAGAACCCGTCCGTCTGGATGGGCACCATGTCGTCCTTGCGGCCGTCCCGCCCCTTGATGCTGAGGAACAGCAGCGGGGGCTTCCCCTTGCCGTGCTTCTCCGAGGTCCAGTGCTCGCACTTGTTGGACCACTGGAAGCGCACGACCTGGCCGCTGTGGACGGGGATCTGGAGCTCCTTGGGTTCGACGGTGTGGTCCCAGACGCCCTCTTCGTACGCGTGCGTGTAGACGATGGGTTTGTCGCCGTGGACTGGGCCAATGTAGTATTCCTCCCAGGAGGGTACTCTGCCGTCGGGTCGGAAGAAGTGTCTGTCGTCGCTTGGGTAATGCGAGAGTCCAAAAATGTCGTTCCTTCGTGTGAATTCGTGCGGCTTGAACGACTTGGTGTATTCTTTCGTCACATCAGAAACGTTGCCGGCACCCCAGCAGGCGTCGAGCAACTTCCACTCCCCGCCGTCGATTCGTACCGCATTCCACGCATGGCCGTCGGCCTTCTTCGGCGGCGGACGCTCCCCCTTCTTCAGCGCGGTATATCCGTACCCTTTCCCGTGGCCCACCACCGTGATACACTCTAGACCCGCGCGAGTGGCGATTTCCCTGTACGTGTCCGCATACCCTGAGCAGACCGCTTTGCCCATGAGAATCGTTTCAGCTCCCGAGCGACCCCTGATATTATTGCCGAAGAAGGCCGCGCAGTCGTAAGCGATATTATGGTGAAACCAGGTGAAGATTGCCCGCGCCTTGTCTGTAAGTGACGCGAAGGGTCCGCAGAGCATCTGAGCCAAGTAGCCCACTGGATCGTTTCGAGGGAGTACGTGTGTGGGATATTGGGCAGCGACACCATCCGGTCCGGAGAAGTCGCGACAAATCAGACAGTCGTTTGCACGCTCAACCACTCTGGCCGAGACCGCCTCGATTTGCGCAGCGCTTGGCCGGGAGCTGAGAGGAACAGGAGGAGGTGCATCATCATTCGGAGTTGGTCGTCTCCCTGGCAGTGGCGGCCGGTCGTTGGCTTGTTGATCCTGGTTTGTCGTCGGGGGCGGTGGCTTAACGTAGGCCGCTGGCGGTGGTGGTAATCTTCGTGGCTTTGCTGGTTCTTCTTCCTCCAGCGTGTGTCGGTGGACTTGCTGGGTGGTTGATTTTGAGGTTAATCGTGGGGGTAGTATTGGTCTCTGAGGGGGCTCAATCTGTCGGATTGCGGGCGATGACTTGACCGAAACCAAAGGGAACTTGGGCTGAGCGGCGGCTTCCTTTGCTTGGGCAGCTTCTCGCTCCCTCTTGGTCGGTGGCAAGGGTGGTAGCTTTGCCTGATCTAGGGTGGGAGGCAGCTTTCGTGTTGGGCCGTCAATCGAGTGAATGCTGGTTGCCGACGATACAGTTTGGTTCAGGGAGAGAGACGACAGATTAGAAATCTCGGAAGCGTTCGAGTTACGGCGAACCGTCAATTGTTGTGTTGATGGCCTCCGAGGGGGTAGAGCTGGTGAGATTTGCTGGGTGGAAGAGCGAGTTGGCAGGGGTGGAGGTGCAATACGATCCCTGGGGGCTGGTGAAGTTGACGTTTCGACTTGGGATGAATCGGTGGTTCGTCGCGGTAGCGGTGGTGGGGCGGGCTTTGCCGGTGCGGCGGCCTTGTTCGGTCGAGGAGGGATCGAGGGACTTTTCTGCGGCGTGGGAAGTCCATTCGTCTGGGTGACGGGGAGCGTCTGACTGCGTGGAACAGGACGATTTGTTGGCGGCGGTGGAGGAGGAGGCCTCTTAGCCTTCGCTTCTGGTGCTTGGAAGTTCTTTTGCTGATTGAGGGCGGCAATTCTTTCAGCCAAGGAGTTGAACTTGGGCTCCTCGACGTCGGCCATGATGCAGTCTCGGGACTTGAGTGAGGGGAATCGAGTGAAAGGCGAGAGATGGTGGTGTGCCGTAGCTCAAGGGGATGGGAAGTGCGAACAGGTGGTTTGTATAAATGATGGATGAAACAAACGACTGTCGATTATTGGTGTTTATCCCACCAATCCGGTTTGTGTTGATTGCGGCGCGATGTCCCAATTGAGCAATAGGCAGCAGGCAGGCTTTCGTGACTGAGTCACGGAGCCCTAGAGGCGATTGGGACTTTTGCGCGGCGGGGTTTTTAAGAGCAAAGTGATGATATCGCTGCCGGGCTGGATCTGTAGAGAACGGGCGAGTGTGTCGAGCAATCGACCAGGGGTCTGACGAAACAGATAAATGAGTTGTAGGGGTACTGCAGGAAGCTTTGTATAAATGTGATTGCTGCCACGGTAATAGTAGTCGAAGTACGAAAGAGAGTAAGCTAGATGTGTGGCTATTGGTATGGTTGTGGAGCGGAAACGAATGCTAGCCTAGTAAAGGATTGGCTGGAAGATGGCTCGGCCACGGACAAGTGTAATCGTACAGCGTTTCTGTGTCTCTGTACTAAGCTGATGTCGATACGTACAGAGATGGATGTGGGGAGTTGAGAGATGTTGAATTGTGGCGAAGCTCTCAGCCTTCGGGTTGATTGCCGGTGCAAACAAGGCGAGGATGGGAACGCAAGCTCGCCTCAGGCAGTGACACTGTTGGTCAGGCCAGACAGGCAACAGGAACAGGGCCGTCTGGTAGGCCCACCGGGTCGGAGGTCGGAGGCTGGCAGGCGCGGGACGCGAGAAGCTTAGCCGTGACAGGGACAAGGACGGGTACGGGAACAAGAGTGGACAAGAGAATGGCGAGATCAACCAAGGTACGAAAAGATGAAGAGGAGGGAGGGGCAATGGGAAAAGCAGAGGCGTGAGAAGAGAAGCCCAACAAGGTTTTGCAGGAACCGGGGCCAAACTCGGACTCGACCCAAAGGTTGTTTGCACGCAGCTGTACGAAGTATCCGTAAAAAGGTAGGGTATGTCCCTCTTTTCCAGGTTCGCAAAGCAGCACAAGCGCGCAAACACAGATCAGGAAACAGCAAGCAGCAAGGGGTGGGATGAGCTTTGAGGCAGAGGGACGGGTATCTGCTTTATTTAAAATAGAGAAGATGGGAAAGACAAAGGAGCATGGGGCCACAGATATGGTAGACTTGGGAACGCCAGGGCCAGGCACGGCACCCATACCCATGCCTCGCCCCGTCTGAATTTGCAGCTCTTGTCCAAGACTTCAAGGTACGGATACCAGTACCCACACTAAGAGACGAAAATTCATCTGCACATGGCTGACAGTCTGCTCAGCCCAGTACTTTAGCTTGAAGGTCTGGCCACTGCTGCTGTGTACGAGCTAGAGATACAACTACAAGTATCTCGTGAGGAGAATGGTACCTGAAATTGGAGAGTACATACGCAGCATTGGTAAGAAGGTAAGAAGGTGGGCTGGGCTGGATCAGTCGGCACAGCCCAGCCTTGCTAGTGGGGGATTGTGGGGATATCCCCTTGGAGCGGATGCGCTAAGGCCGATCGTCGCCTCACGCTTGCGCCAAGCCTAGCGCTGAACATGTCTTGAATGGCGGCTGCCTGGTATTGGATTCTCTACTCTACCTTACCGTCAGCATCCCGTCTATTGTGTTGGAATTGGGCGTGTTCCATCAGCAGGTACACCGTTGAAGAGGCCGTTTCAAACCCCAATACCGGGTGTCTGCAAGCAGTGACTGAACGAAAGTGAGTTCCTATCCAGAGAATTGAGACTTCCTGATGCTGCCCCTTCTCCACATGGGCGTCATTGCGCCCCGTAAAGAACCATGTCTACCGCGGAGATGCGACACTAGCAGACGGCAAACGTAAGCTGCCGTAAAACTTACCGTAGCCAAGACTACATCCCTCATGTTTCTCTCAGCCTCTGTTTCTTGCTGCTGGTTGTTTGGGTGGACAGTAAATTGAACCTAAAGACCAAAACATGCTTCCAACTAAGATGATATCTTGGTCCTCTCTTGAGGTACTGGCTCATCGAGTCAACATTATGGCAATGATGTGGGTTTCCCGCAGGTATGTATCTATGTGAGATCCTGCTTGTTCGCCAAGGGTCTTGTCTGGGGTGAGATCGTGAGAGCATATTTCAATGGCCGTCACATTTGCCAGTGTTATCATGTCGGGAAGGTGCAGAGCAACAACTCATTTTAGAAGAAGAGGTCCGGGTATGAGTTTGAGATCATGGGTACGCGCAGAGCATTTAACAATGTATGCGACAATAGTGGGTGGTTTTCTTTCACTTGGTAGTCGTACGGCAAAGTGCTTAGAGATAGAGGACAAAAGCTGGGACATTTGAACCGGAACCGGAACCGCGACACGTTGGTAAAGAGAGGGACGAGACATGTCTATAAAGGGCATGTGTTTACATCCGTCCATTTGAACACAATCGTTGGGGGTTCCTCAAAGGCCCGGGCTGACATGACAAGTGAAAGAAGTGACTCTGCTCCGTACCTCAGACGGGAGTTGCAACGGCAGGGAGGTGGAGCCGGGCGGATTAGAGTGCTGCGAGCTGCGCGTGCTGCTGCGAGCCATCCTTGAGTCCCACGATACGGTGGCCCTTGAGCGTCAGGATAATAAGGTACCTTACCTAGGTAGGCGAGACGCTAAGCCGTTATCTCTCCCTATGGAACCAGCGAATGGCAGCGCCCAAGAAGACACCTCAGAGAACCTATCATTGTACGCTTAGTCATCACTGAGGTAGATGGTAGTGCCTGTAGGTATCCGTACTCCGTACCTTATGTACGGATAGTGATGGAAATTCTAGGGAAGCTGCTCGCCCGCCAGTGGAGTGTGGCTGCGACCTACAGCCCCGTGCACAGGGAAGGGACCCCGGGGAGATCATTGACCACCCATTTACCTGCAGGTTCCATGCACCTTTTCTGCCAGTGACCTACGCAGTGAGGCCCTTAGGCTGGAGGCTGGAGCCCATGGGCCACCCATCCCTGGGCTCCCAGGGTACATAGGTTTGCGCTGTCGGTGGGCCGAGGGCGGGCGCATCGTTCGCTGTCTGGCTGGCCCGCCCCGTCACCTCTCGCCTCCAACACCGGCCACTACCACCACCAGCACCACTTCCCACCGTGACGCTGCACCCTCCGCCTCCGAAGACGCCCCTCCTCCACTCCCAGTCAGTCAGTCTTCTGCAAGTCGCAACTATTCTTCTGTTCTGCCCCTGCTCGCCTACCCGCGCCTAGCCTCGCCTTCCATTCCATTCCTAAGTTCCTTCCCGTCCACTTGCCGCTTGCCATTGTCCGCTGTTCGTTGTTCGTTGTCTCCATGTCTCCAAGGGTGTCTGTCTCTTCACTCTCCCCAACATAAGGCCGGCACAAGCCAATACCTTTACTTTTACATTTCCTTACGCAACAAGAGGACAAGGACAGACGTAGGCCCGTCTCCGTCTTCTGGCCATTTCCACGAACTCGCTTGTTTTCCTTACCATTTTACTTTTAATTCCGTCTCTGCTATCCTCTTTACTGCGCCTCCGACGACCTTTCTAAATTCCACCCATCGCGAATCGAGTTGGCGTATCAGTACTCTCCTTCCTACCTATGCGCCACACTTCGCCCACGATGGATTCACCCCAGTCTTGCGACAAGGCTACCACTACCGCCTCCGAGCCCGCACCCAAACCTCTGGGCTTTCTTGATCTTCCTCCCGAGACCCAAAAGGACATCTTCAGCCATGTATGCCCTCCCCTTCCGCCTACAGCCCACGTCGCAATGCAACTGACCCCTTCTAGTGCTGCCAAAGCGACCTGATTTGCCTCTCCCTCGTCTCCAGACACTTTCGCGAACTCGCTGCCGCCCAGCTATACCGCAACTTTCACATCGTCTTTCCCGATGAAGATGACCCATCCTTCGATTCACCCATCGACAGCCTGGCTGGTGGCCTCGACACCTTCGTATCGAGCGAATACGATTATGCCCAGCATCTTCGCGATATTTCCCTCGATACCCTCAGCGCTGGCGACAAGGCCGAAGCTGCATATAAGCCATACTTGTACAGCGCCAGCTGCGGCAAGTTCATGAACACGTTGCTATTCCTCACCCTCAAGAATGCAAAGTCCCTCGAGACCTTCAGGTACGTATGGTTGGCCTCCATTTGCGCATCGTCACCGCTGACAGCTCGGACACCAGGTGGAACATCCGAGTCGAGCTAAGCCGGCCTGTGTACAAGGCGTTACACCAGATTGCGACCCTTAAGAACCTCCACGTCCGAATGCAAGCCGGGCCGTCCCTCTTCGAGATTCCCCCTCCACTACCGTATTCAACGAATCTACCGCCGCCTACATCCACTCAAGGTCATTGGGACCCGTTGCCGGCCTTTTCCTCGATACCGCCCCCGCCTCCTCCTTTCGCAAGCATGTCGTTGAACGTCCCGCCGCCGTATAACCCATCTTCTCTCGGTTCTCATCCACCCTTACCGCCTGCGTTGAAGCCGACGCCCCGAAGTAGGCGTAGGACGTCCGCCAACGAACCCGCAACGCTGGGCGGGTTCCGCAAGCTGAATTCTTTGGTGGTTCTCGACATCGATACCTTGGATACAGTTACAGAGATCAAGTCATGTGTGCGCAATTCGGCGTCTACCTTGACGAAACTGAAATTGTCCTTCTCGACGTATCTTGCTCTGCAATCGCGAAAGCCGCCTCCGGACACCGATCCTGACGACTCGGACCAGGATGACGAGTTCCAAGTCGTTCCTCTTCCATCAGCGCCCGGTTGGGATGAAGCGAGTGGGCCGGCAAAAGCATTTCGCGCGCAAGAGGAGAGGAAAAGTCAGGAGTCAGTTTTGGGCAGGATCTTTGACGTGGAGCCATTCCTGGCAAAGAAGTCACAGCATCGCAAGAGTCTGAAAGGGAAGGCCAAAATCGATACCCCGGCTAATACGCAAGAGGCTGGCTCGCCCGCCGAAGCCTTCATGAACAGGTTGCGAGAGGTCTCGGGTAAACTGATGGCAAGCGTGGCGGAGGGCGATACAGATGACGGGTCAAAGCAAGAAATCCTAGAGATGATCGAGAAAGCCAGCCGGAAGTATTTGGAAGCAGAGGAGGCGAAAGCGGCGACGGAGGCAGCGAGAGAGAAAGAAAACACGACATCAGCTGAAGCGTGCTCTTCCACTGGTGCGGGATCGTCGTCCGCCGCGACAACAAGCGTTCAGCCGGCTACAACTATCGATGTTTCGAGTGCTTCTACTACCGGGACAGATATCAACACCAAAACCAAGACCACACCGGCAGCCGATTCTAACCCCGAGGATATCAACGTGGAAGAGCCCATTGCTGCTGACGAGGCTGAGGCGATCGAACGGGTTCAGGCTGTCGCTCCCGAGACGAGCTCGTCAATTCAAGAACCTGCATCGCCTACCACGGTGCGAGCAAAGGCCGCGTTGGAAGCTCAAAAGGCGAACTTTGAAACACTGGTTGCTCGTCTACAGCACCTGTTATCTGAAGCCACAAGTCTCCAGGAGAAACTTGAGGACTTGCGAAACACGACGAGCGCTTTCGACCGGGACCACATTCGATATGCCGAGAATCAGTTGCAGGGCTTCTACCGCGATATTGAGAACGTTCGGTCCGAGCTGAATGCGACCGAAGCCGAGATTCGTGAAGTGGAAAAGCAAGTCAACGGCATAGCCACGACAGCACATGGCGAGGACGAAAGAATCAGCGAGTATATCCGGGCTACCAGAGGCGTCGCTCTGCGATCCTTCAGTGTTCACCTCATCCCAGTCAAGGCCTCTGTCTTCAAGGCAGCCATTGACGTGAGAGTGCTAAAGAGGCTGACGTTGCTAAATGTCGGCAACCAAGCTCCCATCTGGACCATGTTGACCAAGGAAAACAAGGCACAGCCACTTCCCTTACGCAAGATCTTCACGGATAACGTATCTATGGCTTTTCTGACATTTGCATCGCAATTGGAGCAGATCACCGAATTGTTCATGCTTGAGCGGTCGTCCAAATACAAGCCCGAGAGCTTCGCGCCCAAGACGAACGTCATCATGGACCAGATCCGCCGTCTTGTTCTTAAGAAGCACATGCCGACACTAACTCGACTGATGATCAAGAACGATTCTCAAATGAGCTGGGATCTGGATGAGAAGGCCATGCTGCTCATTTGCAACCGCGGGAAGCAACTCGAAGAGCTTGCGGCCTCGCTTGGCATTCGCGCCATGGTACGTTATCTGAGATGTTGTGCGTGTTCCAAACTAATCAATCTTTTAGCACACTTTCATGCAGCACCTTGGAGGGCTGGTGAACCTTCGAGCTTTGAACGTAATCTCGTTCAGAAACGATGATACCTGTGTCTGGGTGATGCGCGAGACCCGCAGGTTCCTCGTCGATAACCTTAGCCACCACCCTCACATGAAGCTCGAATGGATCTCAATCGACGATGACCGGGTTGAGCGCATCATCCGCCCACCACCGCAGACCCCGGCTGCCAAAGCCGAAGAGAAGAGAAACAAGAAGGGCAAGAGTAAGCCTGCTGGCTCTGCTTTTGGCGCCTTTGGTGGCCCGGGCACCTCCACTGGTTCAGGTGTCCCGGGTAGTTTCCCACCGCTGCCTATGCCGGGATGGGAAACGGATAGCGACAGCGACGACGAAGACACCGATATAGTTGCCAACACCAAGCTGGAAACCGTTGAAGGCGTCCATTTTTATGATGTTTGGGACGTCCGTATCTTCAAGAAGGAAGTCATGGCCGGAAGGCTGTGAACGAAGGCCCCGAACGTTGAGGAAGAAGACATCAACGGAGAGCAGGAGAGAAACACACGGGGTTGAAAAAGGTGGTGGGAAAGCCCGTGAGCTTGGAAAGAATACGTAGCAGACGAAAAGGCGTTAATTGGTTTCACTTACTTGGATGGGGTTCATCTGGGCAATACCCGGCACTAAAGGGAATCAAGGCCTGGCGCAATAAGGTACGGGAAACGGGGTATTAGGGGGCAAGGAAGACATATCTTCGGGTTGTCCCAATCGACCCATGGCGTAAAGTAGCGACCTCCTTTTTTCTTTTCTTTTTAGCATCATTCGGCGGGCTCATATTGTCCCCTTGCCATGTTCATATTATAGACCAGTCAATTGTGAGATGTGTGTAGAGTTTGCTATGACATATTGGTCTCCTATCGCAAGCCACGTCCGTTCATTTAAGTATCCCAGCGCTCTGTTCTAAGTCCGACCCGTCTCTTCAGAAACCATGTTCACCTCGACATCGAAAGTCAGGCTCGCT